>VWYK01109812.1:0-11522 GCA_013399775.1 Semnornis frantzii
CTGAGATGCTGTGCCCCAGGGAGTGTTATGTTTTGAGTTCTTAAACATCTCATCAAACCTATGAGTGAAGTAGACATCACCATTGTTTCCTTTTCACAGCCTGTAGTATAATGTTCTCTATTAAAATATTCCAATTAACTTCAAACCAGCACAACATGTGAGGCAGTGAAGAAAGAAATCCAAGTTTCCATTTCTTGTTTAAAATAAGTCTCATCCCTTGCAACTCTGCTAAAACAACCCGGAGCGAGCCAGGTGCCAATACATTTTCTTCCAGGGTTGAATTTGGGGTCCCCTTCCGCTGTCCATCAGGATACTGTCCAAATTAACTGCTCCGTCAGCTGTTTGTGCACATGGCATTAGACACACTGACCCCATCTGCCTGATGATCAGTTAACACAACGTGCTAGAATCTCTTCAAAGAGTCACATTGGGTTATGTCTTTAGTACCTCCCAAATTTGCTGTGATATTGAATTTTTGAGCGCTGTCATCAGAGGGTTTGTTATAGTAAGTTATTATTTAAAGTAATAGTGACTCATGCTAATTAGCTTGGAGTACCATTATGCCACTCCCACTGTACTCATCTAGTAAGACAAAGTTTCTGCTTCAAAACTCAGTCTGTCCCCTCTGTTGTAGATTTTTGGTGATGGTGGATTTTTTTGCTTAAATCTCATAACTGATACTAAGTTGTTGATACAAGAATTTGAGCATTTGAGGGCATTGTCCATCAAGTGTTGGTGCAGGTGCATTGGATAGTAGGAAATGACAGTGTTTATATACTGCAGTTTCTATAAAGTCTTCTTTACTTTGTGTTACTCCTAGATCTTGATTGTAGCTTTTAAAGTGACTTCAGCCTTTGGTTTGAACTTACAATTGTGAGGGCATTGGAGAAATAATGTTGTATGGTCTGGAAGGAGATTAAGACTCTTTGTCATTTCATATGATTTGACATCTTCCTTGGGATATGAAGAGAGGTAGAGAGGAGGAAAATGGGAAGGGTTAGCACGTGTGCCTAATATGTGGTCTACCAGCAACAGAAATTGTGCATGAAGGACAAGGAGTACAAGTTTTCATTGTTTTGTCTCTTCCATTTGCATTAAATCATGTATGTTGGTGATGTTGCAGTTATATAATGAAATAAAGTCCATATCACTTAAGCTCAGTCTCAGGAAGCCCCAACTCACCTTAGGTAGACCCTATCTCCCACCCCACTGAAGGAGCAGCCCTTGTGTTTGTCAGATGATTCCCACGAGATTTTGAGTTTCTACCTGAGTTGTTGTTGATTTCCATTTGTTCAGACAGAGCAGTGAGGGTCTGTTTGGTTCAACTGGGTGTATTGAGTTTGTATCATGCTAAATGCATTTCTAAAGCAGCAAGAGTTAAGCAACTTAGTTCAGATTCTGCTATGAAACTGTAGTAATGTGTGGTGCTGACCATGTCACAGAAGAGGAAACTCTGCTTTTGGATGCTTACATGAAAGAGAAGGATAAACGTGCAATGGCATGGAGCCAGCAGAAAGACAAATGCATGTCACAAAGACTTCAAATTAATATTTTATGCAAAATCTTTTTTAAGCACTTTGGCCATGATTTTAGCAACTTTTTTTTATTTACAAATGTTTCTACACTCACAATCAGATTTTAGGTGACGTAGTATAGGCAGTGTCTTGAAGATGCTGTGACCATTTAGTATGGCCCTTGTGGCCATTTTGGTTCTGAGGATATGTGAAGCAACTTTTGCAAGGTAGGTTAGTACAGCCAAGGAAGTGAAACAGAAGTGTGAAGGGAGACCAAGTCAAAGAACTTTGAAGGACATGAAAGTGTTGGAGCGGGTCCAGAGGAGGCCACGAAGATGCTCAGAGGACTGGAGCAACTCTGCTATGAGGACAGGGTACAAGAGTTGGGGCTCTGCAGCCTGGAGAAGAGAAGGCTTCCAGGAGACCTTAGAGTAGCCTTCCAGTATCTGAAGAGGGCCTACAGGAAGGCTAGGGAGGGACTATTGACAAGGTCTTTAGACAGGACAAGGGGCAATGGGTTTGAACTGGCAGAGGGGAGACTGAAAATGGATGTTAGGAGGAAGTTGTTTGCAGTGAGGGTGCTGAGACACTGGCACAGGTTGCCCAGGGAGGTTGTGGCTGCTCCCTGGGGGTGTTCAAGGCCAGGTTGGAGGAGGCCTTGAGTGACCTGTACTAGTGGGAGGTGTCCCTGCCAATGGCAAGGGTTTGGAACTAGATGATCTTTGAGGTCCCTTCCAACCTTACCATTCTATGACTCATTCCCTGAAACTGAAGCAGTAAAACAAGATGCTGTTCTTGGAAAACTGGCTAAGGAGCATACAAATGGTTGATTGGTTGGTGCTAACACAACCTTTGCAATCATAAACCTGTCCCATAGCAAGATCCGAGATGTGCGATGGAGATTTCAGGGATGTCCCGGAATATCAGTAGCTTGTCACTATGCTATGGTGTTCCTTTGCTTGGTACAGCTATAGGTGAGGATCTTTTGAGACAGGCATGGTGTTTAGTGAAAACAGTAACTGAAATGCCATCAGAAGAACCCTTCGTCCATGACTTGCTTGTGGTCAAAGGTCAGTATGCCTAACTGCATATTGCACAGCAAATCTAACCAATTAATTAAATTAGCTTTGTGTTAGCTGTGGAAAGCATTCAGATTTTTTTGAGAAGAGTATTGTGGTGGCTTTGTACTAAGTGGTATGGAGCAGGTGCCTCTTGTAAATTCTGTATTTCAGTGTGACCTTGTTTCTAGAAGGGTTAAACTTCCTTTCAGGTGTCAGCTCAGCCATATGAGTGGATAGCCCATGGTACCTGATGAGAGATTTTCAGTGCTGTGGGGTGGACTCTTGCTGCAGAGTGGAGATGAAGAGAAAGTCTCTGCAGTTCCTTGCCTGGGTGTTGATGTCAAGAAAAACAAACCAACCCACAATTTGTCTCTTCAGACGCCTGCAGAGGTATCTGGCTGGTGCTTTTGTCAAATAGGTAATGGATCATTGCTGGCAACCGTGCTCTCCCTTGCCAGGCTAACTGAGCAGTACTTAACTGCTGTGCAGATGCATCTTCCATGTAGCGGCCATGTCATGCCAGACAGCTGATGTGCCACTAGGCAGCTTGACCCGAAGCTTTGGCAGTAATGTCTGCAACAATGTCTCTTGTCTGAAGTTACACAGAAAGAAAATAAGGTTCAAAGGGACTAAAAAATTGTTGAGTTGTAGCAGTCAAGCTGGGCAAAGCCTTTCCCCTGTGGTAAGTGTTAACTGGCAGGATCATAGCACGCATCAAGCCTGGGATGGTCAGGAGCACACATGTTACAAACTTCTGGAATGACCCAGGCCTTTCCTCTGCGGATATTAAAGGCAGCTACCCAAGACAGTGTAGCAGCATGCAAACACAAGAGCAACTTGCAGCCTGTTAGAAAGAATTACATGGCTTTTGCTGCCCATTTGAACTTTTGCAAGCTGAACTTCGGCCATCCTAGTGAAGTGTTAGCAGATAATAGCATATTGAGTCTTCAGGTGGGAGCTTTGCCCTTCTACTAAGAGGGTGCTGTTAGTGCACCTTTTGAGGTCTCCAAGGTACACTCAATGATTTTGTGTGTGGTTTCTATCAGTAAAACAGTAACAGCAGGGTGTTGGTATTTTCTGGAAACATGTATACATATAACTCATGAAAGGCATAGACGAAAAAAGAGGAACTTGGGTTTTGTGCTTTAGTGTAGCTGCTGTGATTCACAGACTTAATGCTTGCTGCCAGATTGTTCCTGAGGCTTACTTTTGGTTTTGATTTTCCTTTTATTTTCCTGAATGTGTTGTACTTAGTCTGTAGTACCATAACTAGTAAACCTTTCTGTTGATTCAAAGCTGTGGTCATAGTAGCACACTGTTTTCAGAGGCAAAGGGAACTGATGGTCAGTGTTTAGAAGGCTTATTTAGAAGGCCAGTTGTTTTTCACTTGAGGTTTTACAACCGTGTAATATTTCTAGAGAAATACGTAGAGTTACATGATTGCAAAAGTATTTCTACTTCTAAACCCCATCACTAGGAGGAGAGCTGTTCTAAGGACTTCAGAAACAAAATTTTTGGGACTTCTGAGATGTTTAGAGCATTCTGTGAAGAATACTTTCTCTTTAAATGACACCAAGGACAGAATCTTTGAGATTGGAAGGGACCCCTGAGGTTATCTGGTTCAATAGCCCTGCTCAGCCAGGTCCACCTAGCGTTGGTTACCCAGTAACATGTTCAGACTGCTTTTGAGTATTTCTGAGGTTGAAGATTGCACAACCTCCTTGAGTAACCTGTGGCAATGTGCAGTTACCTTCAGAGGGCAAATGTGTTCCCTGATGTTCAGACAGAATGTCCTGTGTTTCTCTTGGTGTTCATTGCGTCTTACCCTCTCACTGGGCACTGCTGAAGAGTCTCCTCTTTTCCAGACTGAAGAGTCCCTCTAAGCCCTTTATTTTAGGGTCTCAGTCTCTGAATGACCTTTGGGGCCCATTGTTGGACTGCCTCTAGTATGTCCACATCCCCCCTTGCACTGGGGAGCCCAAAGATGGACACTTAGCCTTGTTCTCAGTAGTACTAAATAGAGGGGAAGAATCATCTCCATCAACCATTGAAGAAAGGGTACATGGGTGGCCTAGGGCAGCCTCTGTGAGGGTGGCTAAATCCTCCACCATCTTAGAAACTGTTTATTTATGGGTTTAATGTGTGGTATGACATGTAGTCGTTCTTTCTAGTTCTATTTACCTTTGTGGATCTAAAACTGTAACTTAGGGCACGGTGTTTGATTAGTAAATGTATTGGCAGTTCTGCAGACAGAGCAATGTTGACTCCCGCAGTCCTGCCCTGTGGGACCAAACTACAAATGGAAGAAAGCTAAACAAAGCTGTTAGGAACAGCCACATAGCATGAGTGCAGTTGGCTGTGTTGTGCCATGTGACTGGGACAACCCTGGCAGGTACAAGGACTCAGGGAGAAGACAAACTTGCCTCATAATGCCCTATAAAAGCAATTTATGCATCTCCAGTTCCATCTTATGTTCCCTGTATTAGCATTCAAGCTTGCTGTGCATAGATGTTTTTTTCATGGCGACATTAGCTACTAAAAGTGAACCACTGCTGTGGCTCTGTTGTTTGGACACAGTTGGTGTCTCAACTAAGGATAGGATTCTGAGGACATTGGTGGTCACAGATTGCAGTCAGGGAGGGAAAGTGTGCAAGCAGGAATTCGACTGTCAGCCAGGTCCATGATGAAACTGGCTACATTGTGGTGGGTTTGTGCCCGGAGGTTTTTGGTAGTGGGGAAGGGGGCTACCAGTGTGGCTTCTGAAAGAAGTTTTTAGAATAAAACCCAGCTCCAAGTCAGACCCAGCTCTGGGCAAGGACAAGCCAATCAGTGCCCCTACAGCAACATGTAGGACTTAACTACCTGGAGGGCCGGGCCAAGAGAGTGGTGTTGAATGGTGCCACATCCAGCTTGCACCTGTCACTAGTGGTGTCCTCCAGGGATCAGTGCTGGGCCCAGTCCTGTTCAATATCTTTATTGATGATCTGGACCAGGGGGTTGAGTCCAGCATCAGTGAGCTTGCAGATGATACCAAGTTAGGAGCAGGTGTGGATCTGTTGGAAGGTAGGAGGCCCTGCAGAGGCATCTTGACAGGCTTGATGGGTGGGCAGAGGCCAATGGGATGAGATTTAACAAGGCTAAGTGCAGGGTTCTACACTTTGGCNCAGAGAAGGGCATCAAGGCTGGTGAGGGGCCTGGAGCACAGCCCTGTGAGGAGAAGCTGAGGGAGCTGGGGGTGTGCAGCCTGGAAAAGAGGAGGCTCAGGGCAGACCTCATTGCTGTCTACAGCTACCTGATAGGAGGTTGTGGCCAGGTGGGGGTCAGTCTCTTGTCCCAGGCAACCAGCAACAGAACAAGGCGACACAGTCTCAAGTTGTGCCAGGGGAGGTCTAGGCTGGATGTTAGGAGGAAGTTCTTCACAGAAGGTGATTTGCTATTGGAATGGGCTGCCCAGGGAGGTGGTGGAGTTGGCATTCCTGGAGGTGTTCAAGAAAAGACTGGATGCGGCACTTAGTGCTATGGTTTAGTTGATTGGATAGAGCTGGGTGATAGATTGGGCTGGATGAGCATGAAGGTCTCTTCCAACCTGTTTGGTTGTATGATTCTGAAGAGAAAAACTGGTGGGGTACTTTTTGTGGGGAGTTCATTTGTTTTGGAGAGGAGTGGCATCAGTGAGGTACAACCATGTGGACATGCATGTCAGTGAGGAAGGAGCAGATATGGCAGCTAAAGCAACCATTCCCCTTCAGCCCATGGTGAGATGCCAAGTTGAACCCATGCAAGCCTTGGAGATCAACGATGGAAAAGAATCCCATGTGCGGCCTGTGCAGGACTCCATGTTGGAGCAGAGGACCAAAGTGAAGAAGGCTATGACTCTGAAGGCCCGTGTTGGGTTGGTCTGCTGCTGCAAGGACCCTGCCAGCAGAATGGTCCCACACTGGTAGGAGAGCTCCCTTGGGGATTGTCTCCCCTGGGAGGGATACCATGTTGCTGCAGGGAAGGACTGCGAGTTTTCCCCCTGAGGAGGAAGAAATGGCAGAAACAACACAGAACAAATTGGGACTTACCAAAGCCCCTATTTCTTGTCCCCCTGTACCAGTGAGGGGCATGAGGTGGCAGAGGTGGGCCTGGGAAAAAGGGGAGAGTGTAGGGAAGGGTAGTATTTAAGATCCAGTTATGTTTATTATTGTCCTACTCTAATTCCATTGATGAATCGGCGATAGTTTTATTTAAATGAAATTGTTTACCGTGGTCAAGTCTGTCTTTTGCCTGGAATGATTAATATTGAATGATCTCTCCCTGTTCTTTGTCTGGACCTTTGAGCCTTTTGTGTTATTTTCTCTTCCCCAGCCCACTGGAGTGCTGTGTTGTTACAGGATCACAGGATGTTAGGGGTTAGAAGGGACCTCTGGAGATGGAGTCCAACCCCCCTGCCAGAGCAGGACCAGAATCCAGTGCAGGAATGCATCCAGGCAGGACCTGGAAGTCTCCAGAGGAGGAGACTCCACAACGTGTCTGGGGAGCCTGTTCCAGTGCTCAGTGGCCCCTACAGTAAAAAAAATCCTTCTCATGTTGAGGTGGAACTTTCTGTGCTGTAGTTGATATCCATTGTCCCTTGGTGCTTTGTTGCCCGCTGGGTGAGCTCAAACCACAGGACTAGGACACTTCTAAGTATGAAATGATTACCCTTTTCAACATGCAGCAGGGGAGATGCAAGGAGCCTGATCAGAAAGAGGAGGAGAGCAGGGCAGGGAAAGTGTGCAATAGTCACCAATAGATCACATTTTGCAAAACTATTCTCTCAGTTCTCCCCAGATGCAAGTGCAGCTGTCTGTCTGTGTGTGCAGGTATTGGAGACAGGAATTAGCTCTGGGGAAGGGCAACAGCAACAGAAAAGGCTTTGAGGTCATATCCTTCCAAGCTGTGATTTAGCACTAGTGAGAACAATGCCAGGAGAACATCACAGGATACTGTCGTTTTGAGTCAGAATACTCTGTTGTAGCATTGCAGTCACTTTGGTCTAGGACTCACAGGCTGCATGAGGGCTTGGATATAGGTTGGGCATCTGGTAACCTGGTAATCAATAATGTCACCTAGGATGAATATCTGATAATCTGGTCATCACTAAGGTCAGCTGGGCTGGGCATCTGGTAATCTGGCCATCACTAAGGTCACCTAGGATGGGTATCTGGTAATCTGATTGTCACTAAGGTCACCAGGCTTGCAATTCTCACCAAAACCCTCTCAAACTTATACTGCTAAGATGAGGTGGCCCAAGCTCTGCTGAAGGAAGTGGCTCTTTCCAGAAGGCTTGGAGGTTGATCAGGAGACAAATTGTACATAATATTTTCATTAATTATCTTGGCATATGAGAGTGGGCATGTGCTAATAAATTTTGCTGAGGACACTCTGTGGGAGGCACTGTCAAATGGAGACAGACTGGAAATGAGGGAAGAACTGGAACGTATTAAAGGTCACAGTAGTCGAAATGGGATGATATCCTTCATTTTACCATGTGAATATGAGAGTCTCTGTTGTGAGCATGTTGCTCAACAGGTTGTCTGTGGAGGAGAAAGTCCAGGCTTTGCTGGTTAATTGCAGAATGGATGTAAGTGTGAAAAAGACAATTTTTGTCCCATCTGAAAAGGCATTTCTAATAAACAGAAAAGAGTTGAGCTGATCTTCCATCAGTGTGTCACTCAAAGCCCCTGTGAAATTTCTCTGGAATACTGAATGTATTTTGTTTGCATTCAAGATGAAAGTAAGCAAGTATAGGGAAAATGCTCTAAGGATGAAGGGTGCAGAAGTGGTGGAGTGAGGCAGACTGCAAACAAAAGGTTGAGAGGAAAAAGCTGGAGGGAAGCTGATGTATTTTCTTTAAGAGTCCATGTTGGTACAAGGATGGATGGATGGCCACCTATTAATAAAGATAAGAAGTCATCTGGGAGTTAGAAGAAAACTTCCTCATATTCAGAGCAAAAATGGTTTGGAAAGATTCCATTGGAAGGACAAAGAAGGAATTTGCTTGAAATGGAACTGTTTTTTTGTTTGGGACTTATTAAAGGATTCCTAAGCAGATTTACCCCAATGTGAAGACTCTGGGCTTTGATTCCCTATTGTCCTGTATTGCAGTGCCTCTGAAAACGATAACTGAGTGTTTATGTGTGTGTTTAATATGATGTTTTCACTGATCAAAGGTAGGGGATATTTATTTGTATTTTTGATTATTTAATCTGTATGTCTTGTGGCTTACTGCTGTAAGAAAAAGCATTTGAACTTTAGATCATCAACTGAGCTCTTGTCAGTGCACAGTTGAA
Source organism: Semnornis frantzii (assembly GCA_013399775.1). Lineage (NCBI taxonomy): Eukaryota > Metazoa > Chordata > Aves > Piciformes > Ramphastidae > Semnornis > Semnornis frantzii. Next base: position 8,893 of record VWYK01109812.1, read on the forward strand.
TTCTTCCCATAGTGTATTATCACAGAAAGCTCTCTAGGTTTGTTTTCTTTGGTTGTTTTTTTTTTTTCCCCCCCGAGGGCTTCAGAAAGCAATTTTAGAACAGAATTAGCCCACATAGAGGTTTATATTAATTTCAGACTGGACGTGAGGAGGAAACTCTTCAGCATGAGAATGGTGAGAGCCTGGAATGGGTTGCCCAGGGAGGTGGTTGAGGCCCCATCACTGGAGGTGTTTAAGACCAGGCTGGATGAGGCTCTGGCCAGCCTGATCTACAGTAGCGTGTCCCTGCCCATGGCAGGGAGGTTGAAACTAGATGATCCTTGTGGTCCCTTCCAACCCTGACTGATTCTATGAACTCATGAGCTGGAATTGCTGTTGTTGATTTCTTGTAAGATTTCATATTGCACTATAAAAGTGGGAGTTTATGCAGATCATGAAAAACTAAAGGCCCATCTTTAAAGTATCATAGAATGGTTTAGGTTGGAAGAAACCTCAAGGATCATCTAGTTCCAACCCCCTGCCATAGGCAGGGAAGCCTCCACTAGTACAGGTCACTCATGGCCTCCTCCAGCCTGGCCTTGACCATCTCCAGGGAGGGAGCAGCCACAACCTCCCTGGGCAACCTGTGCCAGTGCCTCACCACTCTCACTGGAAAGAACTTCCTCCTGACATTTAGTCTAAATCTTCCCTCTGCCAGTTTAAACCCATTTACCCTAGTCCTGTCATTGCAAGGCCTTGTCAATAGTCCCTCCCCAGCCTTCCTGTAGGCCCTCTTCAGATACTGGAAGGCTACTCTAAGGTCTCCTGGAAACCTTCTCTTCTCCAGGCCACAGACCCCCAACAGTCTCAGTCTGTCCTCACAGCAGAGCTGCTGCAGCCCTCTGAGCATCTTCGTGGCCTCCTCTGGACCCATTCCAACAGTTCCATGTCCTTCCTGTGCTGGGGGCTCCAGAACTGCACACAGTACTCCAGATGAGGTCTGACAAGAACAGAGTGAAGGGGGAGAATCCCCTCCCTTGCCCTACTGGCCACGCTTCTCTTGATGCAGCCCAGGACTTGGTTAGCTGTCTGGGCTGCATGCACACACAGAAAGTAGTTCTAAAATAACTTAGAGTAGGATAAAGAAAGAACCTATTGCAGATTAACAGAAAATCTTGAAAGCAAAGGAAATGTACTTCAGTATTTTCAAAATTTAGAAGCACAAGGCTGTTAGTTGAAATCCTTCCAGTTCTAGTTGCTGATGGGATGTTCTGCCCAGCTTAGAGGGGTTCACAGGACTAGAGTTAAGAAGAAAAATATCACAGTATCACCAAAGTCAGAAGATACCTCAAAGATCAAGTCCAACCCGTTACCACGGACCTCAAGACTAGGCCATGGCACCAAGTGCCACATCCAAACCCACCTTGAACACCTCCAGGAACAGTGACTCCCCCGTCTCCCTGGGCATCCCATTCCAGTAGTGAATGACTCTCTCAGTGAAGAACTTTCTCCTCACCTCGAGCCTAAACTTCCCCTGGCACAGCTTGAGACTGTGACCTCTTGTTCTGGTGCTGGTTGCCTGAGAGAAGAAAGCAACCTCTTCTTGGCCACAACCACCCCATCACCCAGCTCAAGAGACCACTTGTCCTGAACTCCTCCCTCCTCACTGTTGAAAATTGAGGCAAAGAAGACATTCAGGACCTCAGCCTTTTCCTCATCTTCAGTTATAGTGTTGTTTATTAGTTATAGTGTTAAATAGAGTAAAAAACCAGTTTGCTCTATTAAATAATATTTCATTTTCAAAACAATGCTGACAGAGGTAGAGATTTGAGTTTCTGTTGTATTGTAAATTGTGGTTTAAGCGATTGGAGTATTATGGCAGAAATCCAAAAGGAATTTGGTCAGGTTTTGCAGTGTGGAGGCTGTGAAGATCTATCCAGACATCTCTCACTACCCTTGATCTCTGAGGTACAGCATTGCTACAAGTGACAAGGACATTAACTTAAGGCATCTGGGATAACTTTAATTAGGCTTCATTATCTCGTTCCAGTTTCACCTGTGTAGTATGAACTAGAGAACCCTGACTAGTGCTGTTAAAGTGTGTAGAATATGTACCCAGTTGTGCTGAGGCTTGCAATTGTTAAAAGCAGTGATTTACAGACAGCCCCAAAAAAAGGGCACTCACGTGCAAACTAGGTATGGATTTGTAGCTTCTCTGCTATTCCTGAAATCCTGCTGCCTGACCAGGAGGCTCCTCTTGGCAGAGCAGGGTAGGCTGCTTCTCACTGCAACCTATACATTTTACAACTGGGTCTACAGCCCCAGTGTGATGGTTTGGGAGTTCCTCGCCCCCCCACGCTTTGTAAAATGACCCAGAATAAAACTCAACCGGCTGGAAGTTAAGGACTGAAACTCTATTTACAACTTAGCACAATGTACAAGGAGAGATATAAACAACAGATAGGAATATTTACAGAAATACACAAGTTAAAGGTAATACAGAAACACAGCACCCCTCCCAGAAATCAGAGACCCCAGGAGGGGCTTCCAACCACCCTTCCACCTTTTCCCCACCTCTATACCTTACCCCAAGGTTTGCCTTACACGCAAGGAGAATTTTGAGGATCGGCCAGGGGGGATTAGAAGAAAAA
>VWYK01109818.1:638-14679 GCA_013399775.1 Semnornis frantzii
GTATGACACAGTCTCATTTGCAGAATTAGACTCCTCCTCGTAACAGCATTTGATCAGAGCAGCAGGTGTGTCTGGGTTACTTCCCAGTAACTGGTGCTTACATCAAGAGGTTCCATGTATATTTTTGAGTTAATGAGCACTACCTGACTTGGTTCTCTGAACCCCATTAGTATCCCATCGGCTGTAAATATCACAATTAGCACTGATTCTCTACCCACAGTAGTCCCAAACATTTGGTGGTGCTTGTTTGCAAGACACCACATAAAATGGTCTCTTCCCTGGAGAACCTAAGATGGCTTGGTGCCCTATTAAAGTTACACTAAAAAAAAAATCATAAGCAAAAGATTCCAGTTAACCCCAATGTCCAACATAGAGAAGACCTCCTAGTGTTCCTCTTGCAACAGCATCCATGAAAGAAGCTGGCAGTTCTCTTCCAGCAGAGCTTTTAAAGATCTTGACTTCTCAGAAGTATGCCTACAGCTCTGCCTATGCTCAGGCTACAACTATTTTAAGTCTGTCCAGCACAAACTAGTCAAAGGCTACTGGTTTATCACAGATGGCCTGAGCAAGGAGACAGATGAGAAGCCTCTCATCTTTCAGACCTTCCACACTTAGCAGACTCACAGAAACAGGAGGCACCATGTAATAGCATCTTGCTCACTGGCAATACTAAGACATCAGTGCTTCCTAAAACAGATAGGAACCAGTGATGCCTAACACATACAGATGTTTGAAACTCACTGAGTATCATGCACCTGTTTTCAGAAAAGAAACTGCTGTCTGTGCACATATATCACAGGAATTAGTGAGCTACAGTGACCAGGCTGCAAAACTCATTGCTACAATACACAGCTTTGTGCAAGGGTATTTGACAAAGAATATTCAATTCAAGCAGGTTTACGTAAGCCTTAGTAGTCAAATGTTTTTAAGAGCTGTAGAGAACCGGTTAAAAACCAAGCAACAAAACACTGCTTTTGGAATAGCTAATTCTGTTCAGTCTGAAAAGGTAAAAGGCATACAGGTAACAAATATTTCTGCAGATTTTAACATTACCCTGATTCCTAAGCCACTGAAGTCACCTTGGCAGGAAGGACATGCCAAATACTCAACATTTTTAAAACAAAACCTGTTGCTCTTCATGAGAGGAAGTACTTAAGTCTGTGGTGACCAGAAGGTGACAAGCCACAGTAAAATGTGATTGTTATTTACTTTCAGTATCACCTTCACAGAGTAGACAGTAACAGCTGGGTGGGGGAGGGGGAAGAGGGAGAATCCACTTTTATAATGAAATCCAAAGCAGGCTCAGTCCAAGAACCAAAACATATTTCCCTCACCTTTCACAAATGTAATTTCTGCAGTTCATAGCTCTTAAACAGATCAAGTCACAGTTATCATAATTTTGAGGAGACAAAATGTGATCCACGACAAAATATTCACTCTTTCAGCCAGTGCTAAAGTTCAAAAGCTTATTGCACACAAACATTTCAAGTTAAATAACTCACTTCCAACAGCAACAGAACAACATATGCCTGTTGCCTCGAGCAAAAGAAAATAGAAATGAGGTCAAGTGTAAAAATAGAAGATAGTTACATTCCTGACACTTGAAACCTCATCTAAAAACTATGCATTTACTGCAGTCTCCAAAAAAAAACCCAAAAACCACCACACAAATAAAAAAAACAAATACATCGGTCACTTTTATCAAGCTTCAAGTGCATTAAAAGCTTTTGGTTTTGTGATCTTTACAAATGTATCTAGAAGCATCAAAACTGCATGCAATGATCACAGCACAAACATTTTTTAATCCTGTCTTAACAAAAAGTTTACTTTCACAGCCTAAGAATCTCAACTTTTATTATGTGTCCTCTTCTGAGACACTAAAACTAAAAACATTCAAGTTTTGGTCCTGTTTATTATAGTCTTCATGTAGTACAGTGCAATCCAACAGTATGTTTTGAGAAGTCACTTTATTAGTTAGGGTTGCAATGCTCAAGAGGGGAGAATGAATAAAGTCCAGTCCTGTTTCCTTTTTATCTTCCTCCAAACAATGATGTTAAACTCTTTTCCTGATGCAGTCTTCCAGAAGCATCACACTGGATTCAGCAATTTTCTTCCAGTGTCACTTGTTTACTAAAACACAAGCACACTAACTTTCATCTTGCCAAGGCAAACAATGGTTGTCTACTTGCACCTAACTTTCTTTTTAATCCTCAAATCCCACATATCTCCAAGTGCCTCACAGTTAGAGGTCCATGTCATCATTTCCTGCATTCTGCATACACAATGTACCTTAAAATCATGTGACCCTGTCAATAAATTCTAATTTCTTAAGATGCTTACTTTACATGAAACAGACTTCAAGGTTCTCGTCTAAGGAAAGTCATCATTCATCAGAACTTTCCATATGTACAAACCAAGCATCAATGACACCTGTTTTAAATGTCTACCAATTAAGTCTCTGCAGAAGTGCAAATAACCCAGAAATAAGAGATCAACTCCTTACGTTATCATTTAAAAGGTTACACCATTAGTACTGTTCCTAAAGCCTGTTCCAAATTTTCATGCTATCATTCCAGCATTCTCCCTGTTCCTGCTGCTATTAAATTACCCTCCTTTGAGGTAACATTTCAAAGTATTTCTTTTTTTAACCCTATCACTTTACTTCATACCTCTGCAGCCAGACATTAACTTCTACCATCAATTATCAACCGGGCTTGCAAATCATTAAAAGGGTTATTTGCCAGCACCTAAGTCAAGTTATGCAATAAAAATGTATTTTGCACACAGAAAGAGAGCAGGAGCACACTTGTGGGTGAGGGAACCCACCTAAATACCCTCAGATCCAGCTCCTCCCAGGGCTATCACAGGAAAACCACCAGCTGTCCCCATCACCACTGGTCCTCTCCAGAGCACTCTCTGTACTTAAGAGTTGTGACTGCTTACAAGGCTACCAGATTTACCATGGGATCCAGGGTGAAAACATTTGAGGTTTGCTCAAGTGCTGTTACAGGATGTGAAGAAACCAAAGGAGGAAAGGGAGGATCAATGTGCCTGGGAGAGGAACAAGCATGGGAAAACTGAGGCTACAGTGACAAAGGTCACAGGTCAATCTGTGTGTCTACCCCAAATCACCACTGTCTGTCCCGCCTGCCCAGTAACCTCTTTTCTGTGCTTTTTCCTGGAACTCTGTTCTGCATGCATGTGGGTCTACGTGACAAGCGGAGTCAGACTACAGGTCACAGATGTCCCTGAGTCTGTTGTGCCAGCAAATGAGATGACCTTTTGCAGGTCAGAATGACAGGGAGTACCGAGCCAGACCAGCCAGCAAACTGGCAGCATGGTCTGGAAACCAGGGACAAGGCAGACTGCTTCCGTGAGGCAACTGAAGGAGCTGGATGCTAGAGAAAAAGCAAAGTCTAAGTGAGCTGCTAGAGAATCTGTGGTGCTTGAAACTAGCAGCTGAGCCCAAATGTCTGCACACAAGAGGCAACGGAGGATAAGCAGACACAAGATACAGTTTCAGGGTAGAACGAGTGTCTGAACTCCTGTAGCTGGAAGGATCCATGCTATATACACAAACATGTTTGCCATTAGCACACACTCAGCCTGACCATCAAGAAAAGCCAAGAGTAAGGCCATTGGTCCTGGTTGTGCTTGCATCAGTGATGTCTTTTCTGTGGTGTGGTGGGCAGCTACATATTTATATATGTATGTTATGTGCTGAATACAGATGTTTGTGCGCTACTCAGACTACGTGCTTGGCCTCACTACTGTCTGGACCTGGGGCCACGACTGCCTGAACTAGGAACCAGAAAGACTTGAACAAAACCCCTTATAGGCTTTCTTTAGAAGCCAAAATCAAAATACACAAGCATATTAAGTTTATAATGTTTCTGCCACTACTGCTTCTCTGGCTCCAAGTGTGAATCAAGTACTAGTACAAATATGTCTCTGAAGTTATAATTTACTTATAGTACTAACAGCAGATGTGTTCTGCTGAGAATATTTGAAACCTTTGGGAGAGATTCAGACCATTCATATAAATATTTCACCAAGAAATGGAACACGAGAACCTTTTATCATAGCTTATGTAGCAACTGTGTACTTGCACAGCTCAAGCTTTTCCATCCCATTGGATTTTTCTCAGTCATATAAGGCACATTTTTCCACCTGGGAGGAGTGTAGTTTACTCATGTAACACAAGAGGCTGCTACAGTCACATAACCTGCCACAGATACCATGAACGACTCCAGCCACAGTATCGCCAAGGCTGGAAGAGACCTCAAAGATCATCAAGTCCAACCTATTACCACAGACCCCAAGACTAGACCATGGCAGCAAGTGCCACGTCCAAACCTGCCTTGCACGCCTCCAGGGATGGTGACTCCACCACCTCCCCTGGGCAGCCCATTCCAGTAGGGAATGACTCTCTCAGTGAAGAACTTTCTCCTCACCTCGAGCCTAAACCTCCCTGGGTACAGTTTGAGACTGACCTCTTGTTCTGGTGGTGGTTGCCTGAGAGAAGAAAGCAACCTCCTCCTGGCCACAACCACCCTTCAGGTAGTCTCCCCTGAGCCACCTCTTCACCAGTCTACCCAGACCTTCCCAGAACGGAGAAATCGTGTCCTGCACAGGCTGCTTCTGACGAGTGAAGTACTCCAGAAACATCATAGAATCTCAGTGAACTCCGCAGTAATGAGTCTTAGTCATAACGAATGCATCATTAACTGAAGTAAATAGCAGAGACTAAGGCCTATGGGATTTATAATGCTGCAACTGTCAGCTCAGCAGAAATCTTACGGAAACTCAGTAATTCAGTTTTGTTGACCTCCTCATTTGAAACAATGCCAGATTTCAGGACCGCAGCAAAACCTAAGGAACTGGACAGCAGGTGATTACACAACAAAAACAACCCCCAGGGTTCCCTCTCAGAAGGGTAGAAACACCAAGGCCACATGTCCCAGAAGAGCCAGTAAAAGCCTACCTGCCAGAATCAAACACGAACAGGTGTAAACAACAACTCGAGTGTCCAGCAAAAATTTTCAGATGGAAATCAAACCTTTTAACAGCTAACTGATGTCCTAGCAGAAAAACCTCACTACACTCGTGATTACTTCAAGTTATTAGTACTACAGAAATATTAACCTTTTGCTTTGCTGAAATGAAGCATTTATCTCCTTTCATGAACTTCAAAGTTCATTCTCTCAGCAACACTTAGCGTTCATACATTTTAGCTGTATCTCTATATCAAGTGAAAACAACTGTGTTCAGACAATGATTACCAGGACCATGGTTTCAACTCTGTTCTCTTTTTTAACTTCAATACACAGACCACTACATGGAACAGTGGTCCTGGCTTGGAGTACTTCTGGACTTCTTCCTTCAACTATGTGTCAAGAAAACCACATGGTAATTCCAGAATACCCACTGAAAACATCTGCTACAGAAATAACACAAATAAATTCTCAGAATAGTAACCACTTCTCATTTTCTTCCAGCCACATGGTCCTCATTCCTCAGTCAATATTCAAACAACCATTTATAGGAATCAAGCCTTTCAGTTGGGATACAGGCACCACAAGCATTATCAGTTATGGAATGAGATTCACTAGTTTCGATGACTATTACTACTTCACTTTTGGAAGCCATTCATTGATGCACGTCTCCCCCGAAAGCTTGTCCTTTAAAAAAAAATACCCCAAAAAAGACAGACATATGTGATGTTCTGTTTGGAATTTAGTTCTCTCCCACTCCTGAAGACAACAGGAACTGATGACAAATGCTGTTTGCTTTACTTGAAGAACACAGGCAACAGCCATACTTTGCACTTTGGCAGTGCATGTCAACTATTACAGCATACTGCCTTTCATTTTAAACTACTATAAGAACTCCTACTGCTAAATCTACAAAAACATCTGCAGACATCCACTGAAAATAAAATAAATAAAATATCCCTACTGATGATTAGATGTCTCCTCAAACACAAACCAGTATCAAAGTTGTTGCTAATCATCCTGAAAATAGTGAAAGACTGCTTAACTTGCCATTAGAAATATGCACCTATCAAGCTAATTCTTAGGGAAAAACAGGCAGAAATAGTCATGACTCCTTACAGTTTTCATAAGCATTATCTATTTAGAAAGTATGCAAAGATAAGTTTTTGTAATAGTAACAGCAAGCCTTTGATACCTGCAGTGTGACTCAGGTGCTCCAACACAGTACCTAAAATAGCACTAGAGGCCCCTGTGAACTTAGCCTGTGATATGGCAACAATTAGTGTTAAGTAACACAACAGTCTTCTGCCCACATCCTGTCCTTGCCTCCCTGTAAATAAGCAAGAAGAGTTGCTGTTGTTGGGTGATTTAAGACTTCTACACAGAACACAAACCACAGAGCTAAGGGATGTGTCCTTTGAAAAGAAAGCAACAGTAGGGACTGGAAACAGATTAAAGTTAGCACAGTATTGGCTGAAGACTTAAGAGAAGAGGCCCGAAGAATAAACCTGGAGACACTGTGACCCAGAACAAAATGTGCAGTCCACCATCGCCAGGCTCTAAAAACTCTCAGGACAGGACGCTGTTCACAGTGACTGCTCTCCCTCACAACTGGTTGGCCCTACACGTATTGTGTATGTACAATCTCCAGTAATGCATGAGCAAGGACTTACCCTTCTCTAACTGCTCAGCTACCCCTTACTTACTCTGCCTGCCATATGCATTTTTTTAACCTCAGAGGAATGTAGGTCTCAGTGAACCTACCTGATATTCAATAGCTCCATGCTGACAACTCAGGCACCCTGTAACACCTTCATGGTAATGTCCTTCACACAGAATTCCAAACCACTTGCTCTGAGACTATCCGTTTTTAAACTTTTTTTTTTTATTGGCCACTTCTAGACTATTTCCTCAAATTTCTGAACGTTAATTCCACTTATATTTTTTATATACTATAAACACTGCAAATCCAAATCCATCTTTTGTTTTCCAACTGTATGCTGAGCACACTACTTTGATGAAGTCTGGAGTGAAATGGAGTACTTGAGAGAAATGCTAAGCCTCAATATTTTATGTTACCTTAACAACATTCACAGTATCTTCCATCTCCAACTCCATGCAATTCACAGAACTCTATGTTCTGTACTTCCAACAAATTACATCTTCACATCCTTTCTTTGCAAAACACTATATACAAGAGACAGAACTATAAAACTAGTCTTCATTACAGATCATCTTCTAAGCAGAGGGTTCCAAATCTTCTTCTACCACAACGTAGCCCTCTAACCAAAGAAGCAGCTTATTCCTGCTCTAGGTCACATTCTCATTCTACGACTCCTCCACATGAGAACACATCAGAATCTGTAGCCTGACAGTTACCATGGCAACTTCTGATGTCACTTTTGAAATATTTTAGGGCTGTGGGCCTTGAGGTCTTCGTTTCTCTCCCCCACCCCAACTGCTCAATGATGACCACTTTTTTCTCCTCAGAATGAAGGGGAGTTTTTATTTTTGTGCTTCAATTTAAAAGGATCACAACAAAATTAGTTGAGGAATAAGTCACATATCAATTGTAGTCACAACCTACAAGTGATGGAAACTGCAGTTGCTTTCTAGATAGAACTTCCAGTATTTCTTGATTTATAAAACAAGTTCCTTAAGACAAAATGAGTTAAAAATATCTTTATGCTTAGTTTACTTTTAGCTTGATATAAGCTTTAATCAAGTATATTTAAAAAGAATGCAGACATTATTTATCAGGATTCCAGGCTCTTTAGGATTAGTTAACATCACTGTCATCATTGCAGGAGCAACGCTGACTCTGAAATACGAAATATGCATTATGTACTAGGACACAAAGGACAGAGAACTAACACTACTGTTCTGAATGGCAGACAGTTAATCTTTCAGTCCTGCAGAAAAGACATTCAGCATTCTCAACTGCTGCAAGCTCTACCCCTTCTTCAAGGCCTGGAAGTCCTGCCCAATGGTCTTATACAACACAGCAGCAACGATTCCTTTAAAAGCTTGCACTGAGCAGACCTGAAGGCTCACATTAACATCCAGTGCACACAAATAACTTCCAAGGGAACTGGAGAACAGTAGTTATTTCTTTATGTTTTCATGTAATTACACCCACAACATTTAATATAAACTACTTCATTTTCACCCCTAGAATTCCATACAAGAAAGAAGCAGAACAGTATTATTACATTTGTGCAAAGCAAAGACATTGAAAGAATTCTCTAGATAAAAAAATCCACACCTGTTGGTTGGAGAAGTTGAAGCATACAGATCAACTTCCCACCTTGCTGGAAAAAGTCTGCACTGAAGAGTGCAAAGTGTTGTAGACATCAAGGCACTTCTCTTAGTCAGAATACTAACTAATGATCACCTACAAAGTGTCACTTTCAGTTACCAGCATATTCCAGTAGACCTCTGCTAAAAGCAGGAATGAAGCAGCAAATTTCAACAGATCTTTAAAGACACTCCCAATCCAGAAACAGTGGCTATATTCTCAGATGCTTCCCACCATGCACTGCCTAACTATTTTAGAATAACTCCCAATGTGTTTGTTTTGGGGAACTGTTAAAACTTCTGGCATACACCTTTTTGGGATGCTGCAGGAAAAAAAACAAAATCACCTCTCCTGTAGGGTTTTGGAAGCATCTTTGGGAGAAGAAACTTGTATTACTAACCACATCTTGCAGGAAGAACTTCAAATTTTGTTTTTGTGCTGTTTTTGTCTTTCAAGTTTGCCTAAAAAAAACCAGACTCACAGACAACCTGCTCTTTACAGACTTGCCTAAAGCTTCGGAGTATACACTTACCATCTCAAAGCAACCACGCTTGGAGTTTACAGGAACACAGCCAAGTGACTGCTCTGGTATGGTCCAGTACAGGCACGGAAAACTACTATGTGTTTGGCAGTCAGGTCCTATTCTTAGTCTTTTATTAGGCAACAGTCTCTTCAAAGAGAGCTTGAGGCAACCACTGACAGGCAAAGAGAAGACTAAGCAATAAAAATCACCAATCTGCTAAGATGGGACTACAAAAATGGCAAGACTTCATGAATTTATAAATAGAATAGTGAAGCATTCAAACTGTCTGGTCAACTATCTAAAGCAAGTCATCACATGAAGTGTGAGACTGAATGAAGAAAACTCAGAAAGCAAGCCAAGTAGGAGAAGCAGGTAGATTTTCACAAAAATACTGGAGTTAAGATTGGTGATGATGCAGGAAAGGAACCTAACTCTGCCCAGAGCAAGAGATAACATTTGGCTATCCAGTGTTGTCCATTATTGCATGCCTCCTTCTATGATTTCAGGATATTTTCCTCACTGTAGACCTCCCAACAACATTCGATTGTTTTTCCTTGCATTTCTGAAGGACATTGACTGTTGTCAAGAACATCTGGCCAAAGCCCTTATTGTCACTCTCTGACCTCACTCACGTACTTCTTACATTCCTATCATTATATCATGTGCTCAAACATTAAAACACCAATAGCTCTGTTACATATTTGTCTACCTACACATCTAAAACATGTTCAAAACTTCCCAAAACAAATCAGGCAGGAGATAGCTCCATTTACCCAAGCCTGACCTCCTTTCAGAGATGGTTTGCTCTGAGTAAGGTAAGGGTCCTGGGGGGGGGAACGAACTAAGGTATCACACATATTATGATTCATTTGCAATTACGGCTACAAAGCTGTCCTCACAATACAACCTTGTCATTTGCTAACTTTAAGCATTACATTTTTTGCATTTTAAAAGCACCCTCTGCAATACAGAAGGCATACAGTCAAGAGGGATTCGATATCTTCATTAATTCACTGATGTGCTTACTAACCTTACCTGTGTCTCTTTTTGTTAGTTTACTGCTCACTAATAGAAGAAAACTTATTGCCTTCCTGAAGTCTGCAGTTCAGCTGTGCTCGACTTCTACTTGACAGGAGTGAAAAATATGCCCTAGGAAAACAGTAGCTATGTGGACACTGCTAAGTACTGCAAGGACATGAGCCTTCTCCACACATTGCAACAGCTCAGTATTTTCATCTCCCCTCTTATGCAAACCCTAAAGATGTTTTCCTTTGTCGTCCACTCACCCTTCCCGCATAGGAAGCTTATCTTTTCCCCTCTTGCTGTCAAATGGGAAAAGCTGTACAAAGGAGGCCCAGGCTGCTGTCTGCGTATCAAATAAATGCCAAGATTCCTTTCCCCTTCACCCTCCCTTCCCCTTCCTCCAACTTCACTGCGAACTGCTGACAACTGCCGAAGCACGGAGGGGGAGGAGGGCGACGGCGGGGGAGAAACGAGACCTGCAGATGCAGAGAAGGCGACTCGAGGTTTAGGGGGACGAAGTCACATTAACAGCAGCTCAGATACAGACAGACGTGACCCCACGACGCCTCCGCCGTACAGATAACAACAAAGAAAACAGAGAGGAGGAGGTAGCTGCCCCGAAGAGAGTTCCTGCTCCTCCCCTTACGCTGCTCCCAGCCAAAACAGAGACCGCAATGTAAACAGAGACAGAATGTGCGTGGAGGGCGGCGCAGGGGGCAGAGGCGGCCGGCTCCTTCCCTCCCCCTGCACCTCGAACGCTCACCTACAGCCGCCTACCTGCCCTCGCTTTCGGGGCGAAAAGATAAGTTACCACGCATTCTAAACACTTTATATAAACGAAGTATTTTCCCCTCGCTGCCACACCACTTCCTCTCCATACCCTCCTCAGGTCATTGGTTTTTCTTGAAACAAAACATTGCCTCACAATCCTTTTCTCCTCCTCCAAAATCTCTCGGCCTGGAAGAAGCAGCCCAAACAACACCCTGAGCTTATAAAGATTCGGAAGAGAGGGGAAAAAAAACCCAACAAGACAACACACCGACAAACAATCAAAACAATACCATGTCAGCTCCGGCTCACACCGCATTTCCTCAACGGCAACCCCCCCCCGCCAGTCGTCACGGGGAGGAGGCAGGGCGCAGAGCCGCAGCGGGGGACGAGCGCTACCCTCACCTTGCCTCTGTGACTCTTCAAGGCTGGAACCTTCTCCCTTGTTCCCGTCGTCACCTCCCCTAATTCCCCACACACCTGTCCCGGGCCCGCGGCAGCTACAAAAGCCACCTCTCCTCCCAGCCCTTTTTGGGCCAGAGATTGCTCATTACGCAGACGGCGAAAGGACACGGGGGTGGTGGTAGGGGATCGAGCAGAAGAGGAGGAGGACTGGGCTGCCGAGGGCGTATGCACTCTCTCCCCGTCCCGTCCCTCCCCACACCGCAGAGGCGGGCGGCAGCAAGCCCTCGCCCGTCCCGGCTGCGCGAAAACAACCTTCCTCCTCCTCCTCCTCCCCCCGCCCCGCTCCCCGCGCCTGCGTGTGGGGCCAACGGACAATGGGAACCGGAGCGCCCGGGGAAAGAGGGGAGGACGAGTGGCCAGCGGGCCGCACTCACCCCCGACCCCACCGCAACTCACTGTCCTGGATGTCCGACGGCGTCTTCCACACCGCAGAGCGCAGCCAGGGAGTGCAGTTCTGCCTGCCCTCTATCCCCCGACTCCCTCCTTTTCCCCCTCACTGCTGGACACTCACCCGTTCTGCAGCGGGCCCCGGACCCTGCGCGGGGCAACAGCAGCGAGACCCCCACCTGGGGTAAATATAGACGGGAGAGAGCAGCGGTGGGCCGGGTGGGAGCGCAAGCGAAGACGACGACAGAGGGAGCGGGAGACGGCGTTGCGGGCTGCTGCGGGCCGCACGGCGCAAGGGTCCGCGGGTCGCGGCCGGCTGTGCTGGTGTGAGACGGCAGGCGGAGGCGGGGCCCAACAGCTGAGAGGATGTAAACACAGGGTCACGTGACCCGCCTCCGCGGGCGGCCGGCCCCCTCCGCGCCACGGGGCGGCTGCGAGAGAGAGGGAGAGTGGGGGAAGGTGAGTCGCGATTGGCCGCGCTTCGCCACACCGAGAGCCAATGGGAGGCCAGCGTTCACGGAGCTCGTCACCAGTCGCCTGGGGGTGAAAGGAACCTTGGCCTCCCGCACCAGGTCGGGAAGTGCTGCCTGGGGCCGGCCACTGGGTGCCTCCTTCGTTTGTCTGCTTTGAGCCGCCGCGGATGGGAAGCAGGCTCACAGTCTCACAGTGAAGGACCGGGGCGGGCGGAGCAGGAGGACGGGGCCCGTTTGTGAGATAGGCTCAAGTCGTCCACTGCCCACTCGTACTCGTTCAGCTTTCACCGGACCTCCTGCTTTTATGGCTGTTTTCGCCTTTTTTCAAACAGACAAGGGAGATGCTGGCATGTCTGCCCCTTCCGAGGGGCCTCTCACAAAAGAAGTTGCCCCCCCTCCGAGAGAAGGGGCTTAGGGCTTTGATGTTGCCGATACTTTGAAAGATGCGATCGTTTGAAAAAAAAACCGGAGTTGTTTTTCAACAACAACGTGTTGAAAGACAAAGACATCCCAGGAACAGCTCGGAGGAATTTGGGAAGAGACGAAACACTGTGGAAAGTAATAGACAGGACTAAGTTAAAATGGATACAGCCTGGGGGCTCGGTGCAGGCTGGTGAAGCATGAGGTGGACAAAAAGTCTTAGGTAGTTAGAGCCCTGGCTTCAAGTGATGTTTCTAAGGCATTGTCTCATGTCTGGTTTCTAAGGGGGATGGAGGAGTGACAGGCAGTTTAGTGAGTTACACACTGGAGCTGCCTCTGGTGTTATGAAGAACACAGGTGTCAGGACTTGCAGCAGCTCGGCTACTCAGATTTCCATTAAGCAATGAGAAACCAGACATCAGTATCAGAAAATGGAGCATATCCCCATTTGTGGAACAGTAAGTTCATATTCACCATCATCAGGCAAAAAGTTTAACTTTTATGGGCCTGAAGATCTAGAGTGGATGTTACAGTAAAACTTTTGGTAACTTGGTGACATTTCCTGTTATAATCTGGAGTGGTTGAGCGTTTTGTGAAATGCCGCTGAAAGGCATAAAGTTTTGAGCTTTAGCCAAAGGCTGAGTACTGGTAGAACAGGCTTTCTAAGTAAAAGGTCTGAGAAATTAAGCACACAAAAATGTAGCTGGTAAGAGGCCAGCAGTGAGTATTACTCCATTGGGGTGTTTGGGGTTGACCCAGACTAGAACTCAGCCGGGCTGGAAGTTAAGAGACGAAGCTCTGTTTACAGCTTAGCACAATGTACAAGCAAATATATACACTATATACAGGAATATTTACAGAAATATACAAGGTAAAGGGAATACAGACACACAACACCCTTCCCAGAAATCAGAGACCCCAGGAGGGGCTCCCAACCACCCTGCCACCTTCTCCCCACCCCCACACCTTACCCCAAGGTTTGGCTTACGCGCAGGGAGGATCGGCTGGGGAGGATTAAAAGAAAAGTGGTTAGTGAAGTTATTCAGCAGAGAGGAGAAGCCAGAGCTGCTAGAGAGCCCAAGAAGCCGCTTTGCCTCGTGACCCAGACTGGCCCCCTCGAGACACTCTCTTACCTTCTTTGTTTTAGTTTCTTATTCCTAAACATTGCAGCAAGCCTATGGGTGAAGTAGACATCACCATTGTTTTCCTTCACAGCCTGTAGTATAATTTTCTCTATTAAAATATTCCAATTAGCTCAAACCAGCACAGGGGTGTTAATACCTGTGGCACACAGTGGTAGCAGATGGCAGCGACTGAGGTGGAGATAATATAAGACGGAGAGTTTCTTCTAGTCTATGAGAAGTAATTATCACTTTTTGTTAGTTGCACTGAGGGTTTGAAATGGTCCTACAGATGGACATACTGCTGAGGCTGATGCCCCATTGCATGAGAGAAATGGAGTGGAGCAGAAAGAAATTCTGTTTTTACACTGAATATGTCTTTCCCTCAAATAGTAATCTTAGATAGTTTCTGATGGCTTTCATTATTGTATCTCAGTAGCCATCGTGTCATTTCCAAAGGTTTATAGTAAGTAGTCCTCGGATTTCCCAGAAGACAACTGGATCAGTCCTTAAAGAGTGCCAGACTCTAGCAGTTGCACATCGAATATCAACCCTCTCATAGTTAAGCT
>VWYK01109826.1:1228-21148 GCA_013399775.1 Semnornis frantzii
CCTCCTCTGGACCCACTACAACAGTTCCATGTCCTTCCTGTGCTGGGGGCTCCAGAACTGTACACAGTGATAAGTAATAAGATACAGTTCATGTTTTTTGTATGGGTCAATTTGTTAGCACACCTCTTTGACCTAAAATATATAAGCTAGAGACTTAAGGAGTGACATGTGGCAATAAATTACTGAAAGAAAAAAATGGTTTTATGAGGAGGCAGGGAATGATTTAATTAGTCAGTTAAACTTACCCCATCCAAAAAGGAGACAAATCAAGTGAAAAATTATGGTTAAGAAGAGATGTTAAGATGAAGAAGAGTGGCCAGCCTATTTCCTGAAGCTAGAAAATCAACATTAAAAAGAAAAAAAAAGAAGAAGTAAGCACATTAGGAGAAAGAGTTACATTTGGCTGGGTCGCCTGGTAGGCAAAAGAGTACTAACATGATCTGGGGAAATCCAGACTGGTCAGCCAGACTGCTTCCCACCATCCCTGGGAAGGCAACGAAGAATAAACACTGCCCAGGCATTAGGAGCAGCCAGATTACCACTGCCCAGGCATTAGGAGCAGCCAGCATGGATTTGTGAAAGATGAAAATTGCCTCACCAGCCTGGTTACTTTCACTGATGGTTCAGTGCAGGACAGCAGTGGACGTTGTCAACTTTGACTTTAGTAAGGCTCTCAAAACAGTCTTCTGTGGTGCCTTTGTAAATGAAACAAAGGTAGGTGTCCTAGGAATTAGAAAGCAAACCTGACAGTACAAGTAGTAAAGGATTTGTTCAGTCTGAAAAAGACAACGTCGCTGGGATCCCTTTGCTGACTATGCCATGCTTCTTGCACAATAATAAGGCATTGGGAGGTAGAATACAGCTGCAAGAATTCTAATGAGTTATTAGGATAAGGCTTTTCATGATGAGGGCAGTGAAACCTTTGAACAGGGGCAAGCCAAGGAGTTTGCAGAATAGTCATGCCTAGAAATACACAAAATGTGATTGGACAGGACCCTGAGCAAGTTGCTCAAAGGTAGCTGGAGTTTGTTCAGGGGGGTTGGTTCATCCCCAGTTTCTCTGATTGGCAGATGATAAAAGAAGTTCCTTCCAACCCAAAACAGCTATGATTTTATTGTGTATGATATATGCATTTTTTCTACAGGTTAGGTTTACTGCTTAATTCAAATTCAGTAAGTAAAAATACTGAATCTCAGATGAACATGAACTCTCCTAATAAAGATCAGTTCCTTGCTCCCGCTAATGTAAAGTCTCTAAAACAGCTGATGAGATGCTGAGGTCTTTGGTGCTACAAATACTCAGCAAACAAATAGCTGCATTTGTATGGAGAAGTGCTTAGCATGTTACTATCTTAGTGATTATTGTGCTGAAACAGAAGAGTGCATGGAGAAGATCTGCATACTAATGAAGACAAGCTGGTTAGAGTTAAAAATGGGCAAGGCAGAGGTAAGCAAGGGAAAGCATTCAGAAGACTCTACAATTACACAGAAGATGTACCCAACAGTGATCAATAGAACTCATTGTACAGAATTTCCAATTCAGTTCCAGTTTTCATTAAATCAGCTTCTCAATAATGATTTCTGCCTTTCCTGGTTCATTTAAAGCTGTTACCCCACAGTCTGGAAGGTAATGAGTTGACTGTACTATTTTCACCTCAGGGCAACCACAGTTCTGTGATATACCTGGACATTTTAAGCCCTTTGAAAAACTATCTTGAAACAGAGTAATAGAGCATACCTCAGCAGCAAAGGAGCAAAGGCTATTGCAGATTGGTGTAAAAACATCAGACATACCCTTTGCATTCTGTGCTGGCCTTCTAGAGAATATAAATTAAAGGTTTCAGACCTTATCTTCAAGATACTCAGTGGCTCAGTTGGCACACCTAAAACTCTTCCTAAAGGTCTGTGATCAAACCATCTCATCTTGCACAATGGACCTTTTTTTGAACAAAACCAATTCCAAGTATCACAGGAGATGTAAGTTCCTTAGAATTAGGTCAGTAAAGTTGCTGAAGTATTACTTGGTCTGCAGACTTCCATACTATTTACCCCAGCCAAGTTTCTCTGCCTTTGCTCTCTCCCACACTAATGCAAGTCAAAATGCACATCACACACAGCAAAGCATGACATCACACATCCCTACACTAAGTGCACTGGGTTCTATGCTACTTGTTGTGAATATTAATAGCTGTATGCAGTGCATTGCAGTGCTACCTCTAGGCTTTGGAAAATATGATTTGGGTTGCATGCAGGTTTTATCAACAGATCAGTGAGTGAAGAGGTCACATCAGGGGAGATACGGAAGCAGTTTTGTGCCACTTTATGGATGTGCATTGTTTTTCACATTTTTATGGACATAAAATTGTTGCTCCCAAAGTACCAAAGCATCTTCCTGTATGTCCCCACATCAATTTTTGCTTTCCTTCAGGCTCTTAGATAGTTTGTGTGCTCCATCTAGTTCTCTCCTTGCTTCCTTTTCACCTTGAGCTGTTGCATCTTTGCATAAGGAAGGCACATAGGTAACTATGTTAGAGAAGCTTATTTAAAAATCTATTTATTTTGCAAAATAGTGGGAAACTGGTCATAAACTGGTGACAGATAACAAACACACTGTGTTTTGGACTCGTTTCAATAGATGCTGCCCGTGAAAGTTTCCTACTAGAACAGAAAGAGGAAATTACATATTCTGACTGCAGTACTACTACTACCACTTCATTATACTGGAAAAAATTCTTCTCAGTTTTTAAAATACACATTTTTGCACTTGCTCTGTGTGACGGTTTGGGAGTTCCCTGCCCCCCACACTTGTAAAATGACCCAGACTAGACCTCAGCCAGCTGGAAGTTAAGAGATGAAGCTCTATTTACAGCTCAGCACAATATACAAGCAAATATATACAGTATATACAGGAATNTCACCATTGTTTTCCTTCACAGCCTACAGTATAATTTTCTCTATTAAAAATATTCCAATTAGCTCAAACCAGCACACTCTGCATTCAACCATACATTCAAAGCACTGTTCCACAATAACCTCACCAGAGTAAGTGTAAAATTTCACTAGTCCAGATTTAATGGTGCCCCAAAAGATATGTGCTGGATTTGGACCTGCTGCAACTCCACTCTTCTGCACAGAATGTCAGGGTCTGGAATGAACCTTGAAAGCTCTTCCAGCCCAACCCCCCTGCCACAGCAGGATCACCTGCAGCAGATCACACAGGAATGCATCCAGGTGGGTCTTCAATATCTCCAAAGATGGAGACTCCACAACCCCCCTGGGCAGCCTGTTAGAGGGTTCTGTCACCCTCACAGGGAAAAAAATTCCTCCTCATGTTTCCATGAAACTTCCTATGCCTCAGTTTCCACCCATTGCCCCTTGTGCTGTCATTGGGCATCCTGAGTTCAGCAAGTGATGGGAGAATGCAAGTCAACTTTGACAATGAAGCCTTGAAGGTACAAGAGAGGAGTACATGGCAGTGGGTTTTTAAGATATTAATGCAGGTTCAGTTTGTGATGTTTGGTTGGCTCTACTTATAGATATGACTTTCTCCTTCATTAAAAATAAAGAGCCTTTTATAGCAACCATATGCCCAGAAGAAAATGATCTCACTGCACCTCATTGCCAAAGTCATGTCAATACCTCTTGGCATATTTAGTGATGATCTTAAAGAGTGTCCTACACTTGTGTGTTTTGTGTTGCAAAACACAAATCATGCTCCTGTGACTGGATAATGCTTTTCTTTGCTGCACATGAACTGATAGTTGTTTGTCCAGAAGGGTACAAGTCTTCTCAATATTAAATGAATTGATTGCCTACTTTTCCAAAAGCCCAGGAGTTTTTTCTTTTAACAGCCATTAAGTTGTTGGTAGAACAGAATAACTTTATTTATTAACTCCAGCTGGCTCAATATTTATACATCTGTTTAAAAGTCCTAAATAGTGAAGACAAGAAGCTAACACAAAGTCTCTCTTTAAACTTGCCAGTTTCTCACTGAAAGCTGGATAATAAAGATAAGAAAAGGGTCATCTTGCCAAGGATATAGCATAAAGAATAGCAGTTGAAAAGGCAAAATTCCACTTTTAATAAAATCCCCAAACATGAATATATACCAAAGGTGAAATAAGGAAAATTTTATTTCAAGCCTATCTGTTGGAAGTTTTACTGCTTCACACTAATGAACAATAATATTTTACAATCTTTGTTATAGGAAGCTTTAATAGATTTGCAAGGAAGCTCTAATAGGTTTGTAAAGCACACTGCATTTATAACTGGAAGTGATCACATCTCACAAGTACTGCTTAATGTTTAAAGGAGTCCCTCTTGCAGATATGGCCCTGACACAAACTTACAGACCTTCCCAATTTCTCTGTGCCCTAACTGCCTTTGTAACCTCTGTTTTACTGCAGCTGCTGCTTCACTGCAGTCACAACCTCCTGGTTTTCAAAAGGAATTGTACAAAGAGAAGGTTCCTTCAAGACCAATTAAGATTCACACCATTGGGCCCTAAATCCACATTGAGCCCATTCATTCTTAAAATTCCAATAGTATGGTATTTTCTGTATAAATAATTCTGGGGATTATTGCTGAGACTAACCCCTTAGGCAGTGTTTCTACCTCTGCTTCGCAAAAGCCAGTGAATGGAATTCATGCCCTGTAAATGTACACACCCAGTCTCCTCACAGCCTCTTTGAAATTGTGTTCCTCACACCAAATAGTCTGCCTGTAACTACCATCACACTTTTCTAAACAATCAGTGCAAAAGGGGAAACTGCCTGTCACAATATGCAAGGTGAAAAAGCAGGGCTCCTCCTCTTCCTCAGCACGTGAAAGACAAGGATATCATAGTATGGTAAGGTTGGAAGGGACCTCAAGGATCATCCAGTTCCAACCCCCCGCCATAAGCAGGGACATCTCCCACTAGAACAGGTCACTCAAGGCCTCATCCAACCTGGCCTTGAACACCTCCAGGGAGGGAGCAGCCACAACCTCCCTGGGCAACCTGTGCCAGTGTCTCACCACTCTCACTGCAAACAACTTCCTCCTAACATCCAGTCTAAATCTCCCCTCTGCCACTTTAAACCCATTGCCCCTTGTCCTGTCATTGCAAGACCTTGTCAATAGTCCCTCCCCAGCCTTCCTGTAGGCCCCCTTCAGATACTGGAAGGCTACTCTAAGGTCTCCTGGAAGCCTTCTCTTCTCCAGGCTGCAGAGCCCCAACTCTCTCAGCCTGTCCTCACAGCAGAGCTGCTGCAGCCCTCTCAGCATCTTGGTGGCCTCCTCTGGACCCACTCCAACACTTCCATGTCCTTCCTGTGCTGGGGGCTCCAGAACTGCACACAGGACTCCAGATGGGGTCTGAGGAGAGCAGAGCAAAGGGGCAGAATCCCCTCCCTTGCCCTGCTGCCCACACTGCTCTTGCTGCAGCCCAGCACTCAGTTGCTGTCTGGGCTACATGCACACACTGCAGGCTCATGTTGAGCTTTTCATCAACTCAGACCCCCAGGTCCTTTTCCTCAGGGCTGCTCTCAGCCATTCACCACCCAGCCTGGAGCTGTGCTTGGGACTGTGCCTACCCATGTGCAAGACCTTACACTTGGCCTTGTTGAATTTCATGAGGTTGGCCTGGGCACACCTCTGCAGCCTGTCCAGGTCCCTCTGGATGGATCTCTACCATCTAGCAAGTTGACTGTGCCACACAGCTTGGTGCCATCTGCAAACTTGCTGAGGGTGCACTGATTCCTCTGTCCACCTCACTGACAAAGATGTTAAACAGCACTGGTCCCAGACCAGTTGAAAAATTGCATTTATTCATTTTAATGAACATAGGACATGTCCAGTGTCACTGTTCATTTACAGACACATCTGAGCGCCTCTGCTTGAAAACAATCAGAATATTTATTTTGATACTTTCCATCTGCAACTCTGTGTAATTTCACAATTTCTATTCACAGCTCGCCAGTACCCCTGCAACACCTACATTTAGCTAGCCAGCCAAAAATTCCTGCTAATTGTTCCAATTGAGCATGAAATTTGTTGGCAATTTTGCTCGCCACAAATCGTATATTTCTATCCAAACAATTTCTGCAGTCATCTGATTATGCAGCACATGTGCCAAATTTTGTGAAGTGGAAAGACAGGTTTTTTAATCTAAAAGCCTGAGCAAAATCTGTCTTTCAGAACTAAGAGTGAATTCAGAGACCCTATAGCTCATCAGCTAACAGGTAGAGGCCTTACTCAATTGTTAGTATGAGATATTACAATATCAACTTGCACATAGATGGATATCTCTGCAACATGTTTAAAGCACTCTTCATGTCTATTTAGAATCATAGACCTGTCCAGGCTGGAAGGGACCTCGAGGATCACCTGGTTCCAACCCCATTGCCATGGGCAGGGGACACCACACTAGATCAGGTTGCTCAGAGCCAAAACCAGCCTGGTCTGAAAAGCATCCAAGTCCCCATAAGGGGAAACTGACTCAATAGAACTAAGCAAGCACACAATACATTAAAAACATGTTTTCTGTAACTTTAGAGACAGGATGTATTAAAGAACTAACCTAGATCTCTTAAAAAAAAAATTAAGTCATGGATTCTGTCAAAACATCACAGAACCAAAGAATGATAGGGGTTGGAAGGTACCTCTAGAGATCAAATCCAACCCTTCTGCAAGGCAGAACCACTCAGGGTGGGTCAGACAGGTATGAGTCCAGGTGGGTTTTGAAGATTTCTAGAGAAGGAGACTCCAGCACTGCTCTGGGCAGCCTGTTCCAGTGCTCCTCAGGTTTTGAGTTGTTTGTGTATATCTTAGCAATAAAAGCATGCAAACAAAAATTGGTCTATTTTTTTGTGTATATTTTAGTAACAAAAGCATGCAGACAAAAATTGGCCTATGTGAGACTCTATATGTGGTTTATTGCAGGTAGCATTTCTCAGATTATTTTTAGATTTCCCATATGCCAAAGGAGAAAAAACTGTTACTTAGAAATCTTAAAATATTGTTAACTTGATTCTGTGCAAGGAATTGAACAGCTCTGTGCTTTACATTGAATAGAGTTAGCACACACAACACACTTAACACATCACAGCTGTGACCAGTATGCATCAGCAACTAGATGAGGTGTTTTGAGTCACATGCTCAGAATGTTCAGACATTGTTAGATATAAATTTAAAGAGAAGCAACTACAACAACAACAACAAAATCTTACATTTAACTGGGCAGAGCTACATTTTCATATATGACCACTGAATGAGGAATGGTTTTATGAAAAGCAATTCGTTACGTGAGGAAGGAGTTATTGCAAACCCAACAATGCTGCTTTTAGGGAAATGTTTTCCTCTGATGGAAGAGCTATCAAATGTGAATTTTGCACATGAGGTAATATCCCTCACACACAGTACCACAAAAGGATGCTCAAGGTGAATCAGACATTTGCAAAGAGGAAAAAGAAAAATAGATTTGAAGGCAGGGTTTAAAATAAAGTGACTCAATAGTTCAGGAGAAAGTTTTCCAGGCAAACAGGACTGATGGAGCAGGCAGAAAAGAATGCACGAAATCATCAAGGTCAAAGTGTAGCACAAGATAATGGAGTTCTTGAGGCATTGGACAGCAAGTTTAGTATGATCTTTAAGGCATACAGATAAACCAGGAAATGTGATCCAATATAGATTCTTCTCATCAGTGTTAGATAGAATGNCCAGTGTCTCACCACCCTCACTGCAAACAACTTCCTCCTAACATCCAGTCTAAATCTCCCCTCTGCCAGTTCAAACCCACTGCCCCTAGTTCTGTCCGTACAAGACTTTGTCAATAGTCCCTCCCAAGCCTTCCTGCAGGCCCCCTTCAGATCCTGGAAGGCTACTCTAAGGTCTCCTGGAAGCCTTCTCTTCTCCAGGCTGCAGAGCCTCAACTCTTGTAGCCTGTCCTCATAGGAGAGCTGCACCAACACCCTGATCATCTCTGAAGTCTAGTAGTGTAGGATGCATGGAATTTGAAAGGTTGTAAAAATGGTAATGCACTAATTAAGACAAAAAAAATTACATCATGAAGACAGACTTCAAGGAGAACATTGAATCTGTTTCAGAATGGATTAGAGATCATGTTAGGCAGACCTACAGTCATGGAGAGACTGTCAGAGGTCAGAGATGACCTAATAGTCTTTGATCTTGCAAGAAAACTGAGGATGCAAATCAATGAAGATGACAGCAAAAGTGAAGGGTCAGAAATATTCAGTAGCAGAAAACTAATAGTGCAATGAAGATAATTAAGGTAGTCAAACAACAGAAACAGACGTTTTTCAGAGATGATGCAGAAGGAAGCACTAGAGAGGAATCACAACAATGAGAAAAGTAGAGCTGAAGGGAGAGAAGCTAATGCAGCTACATGATATCTGAGAAATGTTTGTTCAACCTCTTCTAAAAAGCTTCCAATGAAAGAAATTCCATCAGCTCCCCAGGCAATTGCTTCCAGTGATTCAGTTTTATTATAAGAAGTCTTTTCCTGATATCCAGCCTAAACCTCCTCTACTACAATTTAAGTCTATTACACCTTTGCTGCCTACAGTGCATGCAAAGAAAAGATTGTTGTCTTCCTGATTGCTACTAACCTTTTGCATATTTCAAGGTTATTATTTTTACTCCTTTCAGTAGCCTGCTCCAATTTCCTTGACTTTTCTTCGTAGTTATATTTTTAAGTCTCTGATTGCTCACATTGTTCTCATCTTTATTGTCTCTCCTCTGGCCCTCCTTGAGCAGTGCCACAGACATTACTTAGCAAAGCCCTTCCCAACGCCAAGCAGAGCTTGTCTTACAGGCTTAACACATGGACAGTTCAAGTTTGGAATTCACAGGTGGTTAAAAACAAATACAACTCTGATAGGAAATAAAAATGCTTGTCAGGAAAATTACAATTAAACTCAGAGATGAGAGTGTTATAACCACATGTCCCTCAGATGCACACTGAAAGCCTTCAAGGGGGTAGGTTATTAAAAAACAACCAGCCCACAACCAAAACAACAATCCAACCTTTGTTTCTGAATGCCACAGAAAAGAAGAAATGGGGTAGGTATCTCTAAACTATGTTTCTGCCCCCCTACATCCAGCTACACCTTCTGCAGTCACAGACTCAGAATCATTCAGAATAAGCTGCAAATGGTTTGATGTGATAGAGGCTGATCTATGTGATGAACAGTGGCCTCACAGGCTGTATATCCCACCTGTGGCATCACACCTTCCTCATGACAAGGAGACACATGGATTAGCCACTGAAACTATCCTTTCACATCCAGAGGGACGTTTGCTTTAGCCACAAGATGGTGTGGGATGGTGTCTGGTTATCTCACTTTCACAGTTTAGAATAATCAGATTTGCTCACACTGTAAACAACATTTACATTAAAGAATTAAATATCTTATTTGAAGTTCCCAGAGCTCAACTCCCAATAAGCTTGCAACTTTCTACATTATATAGCATGACTTTAAAGTAAAAAAGAAGTGCAAGTAGAATGACCTTTGATAGCTGCAGCTGCCAAGTATGTATTGCCTTTATGGCCATTGGATACCAAATGACCATTGTAGGGACAATTTCATCACCACCTTATACAAATTGTTGCTTTGTCTCAAGGGAAGTGAAGTTATCCTCTGACACTGAGACTAAAATTAGGAACTGAGAAAATCTAGTGGCAATCTGATGACCTGTAACAAGGAGCTGGATGGAGTCTGTTTGGTGATATTAGACATTATGTCATCGAAATTATGCAGGTGTAAGGCTGATGAAGCACATAGCTATTAGCATTTTGTACACAATAATGAAGCATGCTTAGGTTGCAGTTTCAAAAATTACTCACAGAATTATTCAAATTAAACAAGAAAATGGATGTCACTTCAATGGATTTATTTATAAAGTAAACTATCATCTTATTGGCAGGAGAGATCTGAAACACAGCTTATCAGTACAAACTTCAATTACCCAAACCTCATGAACCTCTGCTACAGGAGTTTCATGTGTTTTAATAAGTCACTATGAATTCCCATAGCCATTACTGATATAATGATAGCTGCTGGTCTCAGTGCAGACCTAATCCTTTTACTCAAATCATAGACTCATAGAATGGTCTGGGTTGGAAGGGGCATCCAAAAGTCATCTAGTTCGACCCCCTCTGCAGTCAGCAGGGACATCCTCAACTAAATCAGGATGCCCAGAGCCCTGTCGAGTCTCACTTTGAATATCTCCAGGGATGGGGCCCCAACCACCAACCTGGACAACCTGCTACAGTGATCCACCACCCTCATGGTGCAGAACCTGTTCCTAACATCCAATCTAAATATACTCTTCTTTAGTTTAAAGCCACTGCCCCTCGCCCTGTCACCACAGGCCTTTGTGATAAATAATGAACAATCTTTGCTTCACACTTATCAGAAGTATCTGCAATACAAAAGGTATTTAATGTACCCTAAATATCACTTAGTGCTTGCAAGAGCAACACAGGTAGATTTTATTTGAAAAAAATCAATGGTCTTGAGATCATCTTACCTTGTCAGAAGCAGAGAATAATGATAGAACCATAGTATGGTAAGGTTGGAAGGGACATCAAGGATCATCCAGTTCCAACGCCCTGCCATAGGCAGGGACACCTCCCCCTAGTACAGGTCACTCAAGGCCTCATCCAACCAGGCCTTGAACACCTCCAGGGAGGGAGCAGCCACAACCTCCCTGGGCAACCTGTGCCAGTATCTCACCAATCTAATCTAAACACTAATCTAATATCTGTGACAGCTCTACAGGAAATGCAGTTACTTGACAGAAAACTGAAAGATTTACTGCACATTTCTCTGCAGAAATAATTATTAAAGAACATCAATTTGCAAAAACTGCTTCACAGCTGTCTAGTCCAGCAGAGGTAGCACAATAGAAGCTGCTGTCCACAGACTTAGCACGGCCATACAGTAGAGTTTACATTAGTGCCCTCCTTACCTCAAAGGCCTAAAGAGGATTTTGCAATGACAGGACAAGGGGCAATGGGTTTGAACTGGCAGAGGGAAGATTTAGACTGGATGTTAGGAGGAAGTTGTTTGCAGTGAGGGTGGTGAGACACTGGGACAGGTTGCCCAGGGAGGTTGTGGCTGCTCCCTCCCTGGAGGGGTTCAAGGCCAGCTTGGAGGAGGCCTTGAGTGACCTGTGCTAGTGGGAGGTGTCCCTGCCTATGGCAGGGAGTTGGAACTGGATGACCCTTGAGGGCCCTTCCAACCTTACCATTCTGTGATTCTATGATTTTTTTTTTTTCCCTGTTTGAGGGGGGAAAAAAAATTAAAAATTATGAAGTCAGGGATTCTGAATGAATTGAAAATTACCCAGAAGTTAGGCAACAACAACAAAATGCTCCCAACAACTATCCACAAAACACTTTAATTACTTTTCACTTAACATACAGATTAAGTGCAATGATTGTCAGCAGTACAGTGGAAGTGACTCTTCAAAAGGTTTTTTTTTGGGGGAAAGGAGGGAAAATGTTGCCTAAAGAAGACTTAGAAGATGAAGATAGCCTAAACAACTTGCCTTTGGTTTATACTGAGCAGGAAAAAGTAACCAGGTCTGGAAATGGCTTAGAAGGGAAAAAAAAAAAAAAAAATTAAATTAAAAATAATTAATAAAGAAAAAAAGGTTTTAACACTGAGGGCATTTAATGCCACAAAGCCCCATATCTATTGATCTATGATGAGATTTTAAATGTTTATGGTTCTGGCATTGAAAAAACGATGCCAGTATCACAAAACATGACAATATTCTCAGTCTCTCTGGACAGTGTTTCTGGTGTTTTCTTACACTGCTCCTTAACAGCCTGTGCTATGTGAAACTGCTAATGGGCACCTCAGGAATTCTTCCTGTTACCTGGCCCTGGACACTTTGCTGTAGCTCCCCTTAACTGTTCCCCTCTTCGGCTTCAGAGGTCCGCTGTCTCCTAGCCTTCCCTTCCTCTCCTCCACCACAGTAACTTCAGGCTGCCTTTGCTCTTCTTGAGAGGGAAGAGGACTGAGGTGTGGCCTTACCATCAGCCTCACCTTCCCTTTTAAGACCTCATGCAGATTTCACCACCTTTAAGCAGGGAAATGCTAAGTGCAGTGGAAGCAGATACAGATGAGGGCTGGCCCGGGATAATTGTGCACAAGATTAGTATCACGAACACCATACCAGGAGTAGGTACTGCTCCACAGATTTAGAATTGGGATACTACTGTTAGCAAGATACTGGAGAGAGAAGGTAAAAATTACATTTAATCTCCTCTGTGTTAACTTTAGGATGAAAATAAGATATGCAATAGTTGATATAAGGCCAACATGACAGAATGGATGACAAGATGAGACTTGTTAATGTCATGTTGTGAATCAGTTGCACAGAAGGGTAGCCTGAAGAGGTAAATATTGACAAGAACTATGGTTTAAATTGGGAAGTGCAAAGGCTATTGCCAGGGCTTGTAAACCACTCTGAGAGCAGGACATGTAAGGAATATGATGCAGATTAAAGTTTTTTCGAAGGAGTTGATGTCAAGATTGTGTCACATTGTTGACAAAACATTAAGAAAGTTAGACTGGCTGGGAAAGGCTGCAAAGCAGAAAGAGCCCAAAGTAACAGAGAATCAACTCCTCTGTAATGTTTTCAGCAGGTTATTTTAATCTACTGCAAACTGCTGCTAAATGGAAACAGACTCAGATATTATAAACTGTATTGTAAGTATCACAACTAAGCAATCATTTTAAGTACAGTATCCATACTCTTATGTTTAGATATGATTTCCAAACACTGGGTAAAAGATGCTTTACTAACACAAACTGAAGCTACAATGAAACAGTTGCTCTGAGTATTTACAAATAACTGCAAATAATAACCAAAAATCTAACAAAATGGTATGTTTGGCTTCCCATGGAGAGAGTCATACAGATATCAGAATCACAGAATCAACCAGGTTGGAAAAGACCTCTAAGATCATTGAGTCCAACCTATCATCTAATTGAGACCTCTAGATCATTGAGTCCAACCTATCCTTCTAATTAGCTAAACCATGGCACTAATTGCCTCATCTTAAAACACCTCCAGGGATGGTGACTCCACCACCTCCCTGGGCAGCCTATTCCAATGCCGCTCACTCTTGCTGTGACAAACTTCTCCATCACATCCAGCCTGAACCTACCCTGGCACAGTCTGAGACTGTACCCTCTTGCCCTGTCACTGAGTACCTGGGAGAAGAAACCAACCCCTGTTTGGCTACAACCTCCTTCCAGGTAGTTGTAGAGAACAATAAGGTCTTCCCTGAGCCTCCTCTTCTCCAGGCTGAACAACCCCAGCTCCTTTAGTCATTCCTCACAGGGCTGTGCTCCAGCCCCTTCACTAGCTTTGGTGCCCTTCTCTGGACACTTTTGAGCATCTCAACATCTTTCTTAAAGTGAGGGCATGTTGAGCATCTCAACATCTTTCTTAAAGAACTGGACACATGTATTGGATCATCAATATGAACACAGAACACCAGCTGTAGAAAAGCAAAACCCTGTAAGGCAGGCTGCATTAGAAGGAGCAGTCTCACTATGCAGTCGAGTGGGAAACTTGCAGTAATGTTTGGAACACTTCAATGACATCACACTATGCACAAAAGAACTATGGATCAATACAGCGTCAGTGGAAGTGCCTGACTTATTGCAGTGTAAAGAAAAGTATGAAGTGAGGGGATGCAGTGGTTCACCATTAAAAATGGAGCTTGTGGTTTATCAGAGGAAGTGTGATGCCAGTGGAAAGCTTTGAAGAAAGTTACTGCATATTGCTCACTTTTACCAAAAGATCTCTAACTTTAAAAGATCCCAAATGGCATCAGGTATCACAGCATTATTAAAATAGTTCAATGATTGGAACTTGGCACAACAAAATGAAGTCATTGCTACTTCCTGCTATCCTATCATTTAAGCACTGCATCCTTAGAAATACTTGTGTGATCCAAATTCCCTCCAGTCAAAAAGAGAGTTGAGAATGAAGACCAGAATTGCAACTACAACTTCCAGTGTGAAGATAGACTTGGAATAGAATCTTACTATAGTTTTTTACAGAATATGTAAAGGACAACCAATACCCTGAAACACATTAATCTTCAGCCAAATACTTTATTTTGATCTAGATTAGTATATTGTAGTCCCAAGGAAGCTTTGCATGGACTTTGGTCTGTGTATAACTATGAATTAATTAGGAAGAGCCACTATGAATACTAAACATAAAACAATTACTAGAAAATGCTAGGCTAGGAAGAAAAAGCTGATGGAAACTATTATATAAATAAAATATTTTAGCATCTACCTCTTTTAGTGCTAAACAAAAAGATGTGAGAGAAGAAAATGTGGCAATTAACTTGTGATGTTTACTTCTAAGTTTTAATTAAGCAATCAGTAGTTATAGAATTAGAGTTTGGATGCCTCAGCTCCCAACCGTCACCTCCTTCCAAAAAGACAGGAGATAAAATATTTCAATCTACCACTGTAGAAACAACGAAATAACATTTAAAAAAAAAATTAATTTTTAACAACTGTTCAATGCATCCCCAAGCTTGGAGAGCTGGAGAGGTATTCTGTTCCAAGAAAAAAGAAGACAGAAGAATGGTGTTATGGGTGAAGAACGTGGAGGTCCTAGCACTTGGTCAGAAAATAGCAAAGCCCCTTCAAAGAGATAGGGCATTTTTCTGTGCTATCTATTCCAAGTATTTAAATTATGTCAGCAAGAACAATTGTGATTGCTTCCTATACAGCTGAAGGACAGAGCACCTCAATTTGATAGGTACTCAAGAGCTGATTCTTTTCCTTTCTGCTATGAATCTGTTTTGCGCATTGCTCATTTCTCCGTGAACCTTAGAGCTTTGATAGAGTGTATTTAATCTTCCATTGAAAGAGGCTATTGAGGAAAGTAAGAGAAGCTTTGAATTTAAGAGGAATTGGCAGCAATGAAAAGAAAAGTACAACCCTGGAAGATTTCAGAGCCATCACACCTCATTCCCAGGTCCCACTATGAATAAGATTAAGTAATAACTGTAAACATAGCATTGTAAGTAAAAAAAAATAGAGAATTATGATCTACCAGAAGCCCAATATGGATTAGATATTCATTATTAATCCAGGTATTGTAATTCTCCCTCTATTTTCAGGGGAAACTTCCAGAATCCATTTCATGCATTATTACACTATTCCAATATCACATTGCTTTGCATATTATTATTTCTTTTCCAATGTACTGCAATTGCAATAAAAGAATGCAGTAATGTAGCCATTATGTACAAACAAAAATATGCAGTATACTCTGGATTCTTCAAATCTGTACAAGCAAAACACAAGACTGAAATTCGACTCACAGCTGCTTTATTTATTTGCTTGTTTGTTTCTTTGCTGTAATATCTGTTAATTAAGATAGATCTTAACTGGGGGCATTATGTACTCGAAGGACTGAGCCTGAGGTTTGCTGGCTCCTTAATGCCCATGTCTTGCATTCCTTCAGCTCACATCCATCAGGAGAGGACTG
This sequence comes from Semnornis frantzii, assembly GCA_013399775.1. Lineage (NCBI taxonomy): Eukaryota > Metazoa > Chordata > Aves > Piciformes > Ramphastidae > Semnornis > Semnornis frantzii. Next base: position 16,768 of record VWYK01109826.1, read on the forward strand.
CCAGGTGAGCTGGCTGTCACTCCAGCCCAGGCTAATAGATTCTCCAGTGGCTTTTGTTACAGCTCACGTCAAGCTGTTAAAGCTCTGCACCTCGAAAATGGCATAACATACGTAGCTAAGACTTGTCAGCTCCAGGTAATCAGACGCTGCTTGGTTTCAGAAGCAGATGCAGATGAGACTAGCAATATAAATATGCAAATCACAATGGTCCCTTGTCAGCACCACTGTTCCTACCTCTAATGGCCCTCGTAGAAAGTCTGTTTGCTCAGCTCCTACTTCCAGTGCTACATCGACAGAAGCAAAGGGGCGGCTGGCCATCTGCTGTCGCTCCCGCATAAGTTGCTGATGAGGAAAAAATGATGTTTTAACAAAACATTGAAAAATGCACCAGATATTAGTCTGCTCTACTAATACCTCCCATTAAAACACAAGAATGTAAATAGCATGCAAGGCATCGGGTTTGTAATATTAAGGGGAGAAAGCGATAGCAAATTATCATCATCTTTATTTACTTGAGAAAGGAGCCCAGAGGGTTTATGTTGTCTACAAATGCTCATTCAGTCTGAACTCTGATAAAACCTTCAAATAAAATCCTTTGTAACTGACTGTTCACTCTAAATAACTTTAATTTTTGTGCAGGTTGTAAGTAAATACGAAAAATGGTTGGTAAAAAAAGTTGAAATCTCATTCCACAGACAATGCATGCATTAGAAAACATGCCAAGAACAACTCCACTCACTCTTCAAATTTTAATACTTCACTACTAAGTCAGCTGGAATTAAGAGTGTCAGGGTAATAGGTTTAAACTGGCAGAGGGGAGATTTAGACTGGATGTTAGGAGGAAGTTGTTTGCAGTGAGGGGGGTGAGACACTGGCACAGGTTGCCCAGGGAGGTTGTGGCTGCTCCCTCCCTGGAGGGGTTCAAGGCCAGGTTGGATGAGGCCTTGCGTGACCTGTGCTAGCGGGAGGTGTCCCTACCTATGGCAGGGGGTTGGAACTGGATGATCCTTGAGGGCCCTTCCAACCTTACCATTCTATGACCCACAATTATATGCAGTATCTTTCCTGAAGTTTCTTGTATATAAAGAATAAGGAGTCAGGATGGGGAAGCCTGCATCAGTGTACTGAATGTGATCAGCTATGCTCTCAGAGCTCAGATAATCCCTTCCAATCACACCAGAGCGCACAGAAGTCCCGGGCAAAGCAGCAAAGCTAACTCATATTTCTTTCTCAGACTATAATCATAATGCTTATTAATCCATGATGAATAAAAATGATGACCACCACTAGATATTACTGATCTTAGTTCACTGGTTCAGTGCAACTAATAAAAGCATTATTAAATATTTAAAGTGAATGAGTCATGCAATTAAAGTTGTGTGCTCCTTCAACTGAACAGGACATCACAGCATCTCAAAGAGACAAAATGCTTGCAAAAATGTTTTATTAGGAAAGAACTAAGTTTCATTTTCTTAGTATTTTTCTCATGATCTCTCTGGAAAGCTTAACACATTAGAACCTGGTATTTGAACGCAAATGACATTAGCACTGTGATGTACTGTTCATAAAAGCCTTTGAAATAACAAAAGGTATGCAAGCAAATACTCGCTGGTAGCTTACTAATAAACACTCTTGATTTAAGGTCTGTCAAAAAGAAGCAAGCTCATTTTGTAATACTTCCTAAGTGTATTTCCCCTGACTTGCACTTTCAGATTGTTTATATCAATCTGTGATACTTCTTCAATGTTAAAATCAAAACAGAAGTCTCCTGATGCATGCCCAGGAGATCCTTGAGGCCCATTCTTTATAAAGATGTAGTCTATTTATCAGTTATCACACACGCAAACAGGTTTCCAGTATATCCTACCAAGAGAATAATTACAGAATCACAGAACATTAGGGGTTGGAAGGGACCTCAGAAGATCACTGAGCCCAACTCCCTGCTAGAGCAGGATCACCTAGAGTAGGTCACACAGGAATGCGTCCAGGAGGGTTTTGAATGCCTCCAAAGGAGACTACTCTGCAACCTCTCTGGGTAGCCTGTTTTGCCACCGTCACAAGGGAAAAGTTTTTCCTTACGTCCACATGGAACCTCCTCTGCTCCAGCTTGCACCCATTTCCTCTTGTCCTATCACTGGATGTCCCCAAGCAGAGCCTGTCTCTGTCCTCCTGACACTAGCCCTTTGCATATTTATAAACATTGATGAAGTCACCTCTCAGACTCTTCTCCAATCTGATGACTGAGAGGATTAAATGGCATGGTTTATATATAAGCCTAATATCAATCTACATGGATAAAATTTACATTTAAATGAAGGTATCTGTGGTGGGGCACACCCAAGTCCCTGCCCCACCGAAGGTTTGAATGGGCTGCGAAATTGTTCTGCTTCTCCCCACCACTGGTTCCTGGGGTTTGGAATGTGAAAGGAGTAGGTGTCAAGTACCTTACCCCACCCCCGCAGGCTAGAAGGGGGGAGAGCAAATCGTCCTAGCATATATATATGGCAATGGGACACATTATTGAGGAAGCACTTGGAGCACTGAGGAGCAGAAAAGGAGTAGACTTGGAACAGACTGCCGAAGACTGCTATGGGGGACTTTGAGAGTGCTTTAAGAAGGACTGCCAGCGTCGGTCCAGCCAGTGTCAGACTCGGACCTTGATTTAGACCTGGAGTCAGTCCTTGAGTCAGTCCTTGAGGGGCATCTGCAAGAACGGTGCCGAGAAAGCACAGTCCCTGCTCTCGACCATCAGATGCTGCCTGCCTGTGGAAGGGACCTGCCTCTGCCCTAACCGTGGGTACGCTGTGAGCAGCCTGAGCTCTACCCTGTGCTGCCCCACGATCTGCACTTCAAGGCACTGCCAGACTGCCCACAAGGAGCCAAGGGACTATCTCCAAATTCCTACTCCACCGCAGTGAGTAGCACAGACGTTCCCTAGGCTCCAGGCTGCCTTTATTTGTAAGTCTGGCAAAACTATGTTTTATAGCAAACCTTTCCAAGCTTCCTGATTTTCCTGAATTACTAAATTCCCTGTAAGCATCCTTGTGGAAGATTTTGCTGAACGAATTTCTGAAGCTGATATAACTAATTTTATATAAAGTTGTGGGTAGGGCTTTCTGGAAATAAAATAACAGCAGATATTATAATTCCTGCCTCGTGAAATCCCACAACCGAGTGAGTATCTTCATTTAAAAATTAAACTGGTGGTCTCTATATGTTTACTTAGCACTTATTTACACTAATAGAATACACTCATACATGTTACAGCCAGAATGAACTACTATGACCCTCCAGTCTTACCAGTGACTTGACAGAGACCACAAGACTTTAAAACATAACAACCTGAGTCACTACATGCTAAAATTGTTATTATAACTAGCTCATTTTCTTCCTAAAATAACAAAAATTAAAGAAGACAATGTTATTAGAGCAGTTCTGCCATATGGAACTCATTACAGTATTGTAACTCTACAGAGCTAGTGGCAAATGCTTACTTTTTAATGGGAAACAAAACATTGTTTTAAACAAATAGAAGTGCTTGGGGGAAAGTACTTAAATTAGCAGAATAGCCTATGCTCCAAATGCACAAACAATTATTTAAAATATTTACTTGACAGACTATAAAGGAATGTATATTTGATATTCTCTTTGCTTTTTCAAGACTAGTAGTTTTCTTCAGCTCTGCTCCTGGACACAAACTCACTAAAAGCTTTTCATTCACAAGGTAGTCATTGTAATTTTGATACTTTAAATTTGAGAAGAGTGCTGCAAAGATTATTAATTAGCTCTGCAAACACGACTGAAAACTTTAGGATGTTCAGCTGCCCATGAAGTGCTGCTAAGTTTGGCAAGCTGAGCACTTGCACATCAAAGAAAAGTGCTCTATTCAAAACACTACTTTCTGTTCAGCATTTTAAAGCTCACTGTAAGACACAGCAGAGAAAAATAAATGCAGGTAGTTACTATGGTGTTTAAAATCAGTGTTGTGGCCAGAAAAGGTCAATAACTGCTACAATCTGCAACTGTCTCATCAATACAAAGGCAAGGATCCAATTGTAGAAAACCCTGTGGGTTAGATTCTCACATGGCAGGTGGCATTCAGGTGTGACACACTGTTTTCAGGCACCCCACAAGAGTATGGGGAAATCCCTGTAATTCATGTATAGGCCAAGAAACAGAGAAACTCTCTGAACGTGGGCGTCACAAGAAGAGTGAAACTCTTCCTTACCTTTTTTAAAGAACCAAAACTCACAGATCCCCCACAGCTGAATTAGAATAAACATGGTTGAAGATAAAAAAAAATGCTGGTGTCACTAATATGGTATATAGACAGGTAGATCTATAAAGATGTTACATCTAATGTGTCTCTGTGTGTGTGTGT
>VWYK01109846.1:7008-22066 GCA_013399775.1 Semnornis frantzii
TGTGTGTATTTGTTTTGTTTGGTTTTGGTGTTGGTTTTTTGTTTGTTTGCTGGTTAGTTGTTGGTTTTTTTAATGTTCACCAGACACAAACCGTTCATTCTATTCTGAGCGCAGATGGATGTAATTTGTAACTTAACTGATGTGCCTTGCACTGCCACCCCCAGCAACACAGTAAGTACAGCAAAGATGCAATTTGGATCCCTGTTGGGGAATCTCGAGATGTCACTATTTGCTGCTCACACAGCACTTAAAAAAATTCTCCTGTGTTCAGTAATACCCTTTGCAGTTCTTCCACATGTCCATGAAAGACTATTGTTTCATAATAAATTCCATTATATCAAGTCAGACCGAGTCAGATTAAAGGACTAATCTTAAAAGGCACTTTAGAGAAACATTCTAGATAGTATTTGTGTATGATTTAACAAAATCAATACCATTGCTAAACAAAAAAGGAAAAAATAAAAGTGAAGTTATGTCACCCTTGACACACAGGAAGGAAAATACACAGATAATCCATACAATTTCTTGCCCAGGGAAGCCTTCTCGTGTCATGAATTACTTTCCTAAAATCCTTGGCATTTATCAGCAAAAAGAAACAGAAATAGCAATAAATTCATTCTTGGTTCTAATGTGAAGAACATACACCAGTAAACTATGACATGGAGATTATGTTTTCCATTACTGAATATTAGAGAATGCCTTATCTCAGAATTTTGAAGTGATAATGTTTTAATGAAATGCATTCTTAATTCCCTATCAGGATTCCAATTGTATTAGCAAAGTACAAGTTCAAATTAGATAGACAATAACCTGTGTGCTGATTTCATCTATCAACATGAGGCAAGTTTTCAAAAAAAGGGAATTTTAAGGCCTGACAGAAGGCTCTGCTTTCGAAGGAACAGTGAATTCATTTAGCAATAAAACAATGTGACTTCCCTCAGCAGGTTACCTGACTATCAAACTGTCAAAGTTAGAGGTAATTTCCAAGGTCATACTTATTTTTCCATACTTTAATTTTCCCTTTTATAGAAGTGATATGATGGGCAAGTGTATGGCAGATTAATTGCCTAATGAAACCAAAGTTGCTGAAGTTCAGTGATGTGTGAAGTGATTCTTTTATAAAACCTGTACCAGCAGAATAGTGGACTTAAATGACCTGATGGGTCATTCCTATTTCTGATGTCCAGACTGTGTTACAGAGTCAGTAAATCAATGTAATATCTTTCTAAAAGGCAAATGTTATAGATATAAATGGTATTAATTATGTATAATGTCTGCAAGTTATTTGGTAGAACTTAAGACAGTACTACTGCTGATTTCTAGGCACCTCTAAATGCCAGTCATTTTCATTCAGTGCAATTGGTAATCCGAACAGTGTTCAAGTGGTTATTCATTTAACTGGAGATGAAGAATACTGTGGCTGGAGTTGAAGGTTATAATTCCCTTGCTCTCTATTATGTGGTTTGGATAATACTCTGTTACATTGTGCATGTGAACCCAAAATACATCATCATGTTTTAATTTCTCTGAGCCCCAGCATAGTGCATTTCTATGTACACTTCTGTTGAGTAATTTCATTTTTCCTTATCCAAAGGACCATCACAGAGTATGATGCCTTGCCCTTTGCAGTACGAAAGGACCAGGCACTTGCTCAAATGCCAGGGGAAAATAAATTTAAAAAAACCATACCAACCAAAGATGTTGCACTGTGCATCTGATATGCAAAGAGTTATCTGCATGCACAGTTGAAAAAAGGATACATAAATCAGGATACTGTGAATTTTCAGCCTTTTCCAATGCACTCCAATGTGATATTCTAAAGCCTTAGGTCATTAAAACAAATCAAAGTGACTCCAGGGTGCAAATGGTCACAGTAAGGGCCATGTTTTAAAAAATTATTAACATAATCTAGGCAAAGAAAGAAAGAAGACCCATCTCTGCACTGAAGAACCAAGCCATGGGGGGAAGATGAGAATACCACTCTCTCACAATAGTAGGGAAGTTCGGGGCAACAAACAGAGCTCATAGAAAGCACTTAAAAACAGAAGCACATTCTTGGATCACACTAAGCACTAAATTAGTCTGAAGTGCAAGCAACTTGCTAAAGCTATTGACTCTTCTATACCATGATATTTGCATGCCAAAAAACAAGGGAATGTAATGATTGTCTTCAGTAAAAAAGAGATTCAATGGGTCACAGGTGAGGCTTGTGGGAGAAATTAACCTGAAGCTCATGAGTTAGGACCAGGATAGCATACAAAGAATTTGTGTGGTTTGGGGAGACAGTGCACAGTACTGAATACATTTGCAGTATGTTATCTTACTGTGCATTGATTTCCACCAATGCACAAACTTCCAAACTCCATCCTACAATACAGAGGGTGTTTCATGATCCCTTAAGTAAGCAAGTACTTCACAGTGATACACCTCCACAATGCAGCGTAAGCCAGGTGGGTAATTCTTCACAGCAAGACACATTTCCCAATGCATTGCTATGACAACAGAAGATTTTGGATGAACTCATTGAATTTTTACTCCTCAAAACTATACCTAACATCAAAGGCTGCAGCAATGAGTTTATAGATTGTACTCATTCTGGAGTAGCTTGGGAGCTGATGATACACTTTGAAGGACACAGAGAGCACATCTATCAAACTCCCACTGCCATTCACTTCTACCATGTGATTGGTTTTCTGCTCTTAGGGAGCGAAGAAGAGACAAGGAAAGGGATCTCTGTGAGATGTCAGGATCACAGGATGTTGGGGGTTGGAAGGGACCCAAAGAGATCATCAAGTCCAACTCCCTTGCCAGAGCAGGACCATCTTAGTACTGCAGTTGGCTTTGTGAAATATCTACAGCATCCTTTGATTAGAACTGTTAGGAAAATGCATATAAATACACAAGATTATTGCTTTGCTTTTAAAAGAGGAGAAAACCCAAACATGATCAAGGCTGATTATTATTTCACCATAGTTCTTAACTCAGATTACTTGAAGTAGTGAATAAATGATAACTGAAATTCTGACTCAGGGTAGCAGGTAAAGATAAAATCCCTGTGCCAGCCTGTTGTGAAATCTGAACTGCAAATAACCATACCTTAGTTAAAAATCACATATTTTCACTTTGAGTCATCCCTTCATTCCAGTAACACCAGCTAGTTGATTTTGGACTATAATTGCCTTTTGAAGAGGTCTTATTTTCCAAAAATCAGGCAGTAACTCACAAATGCAACAAAATATCTGTTCTGACAATAAAGGAAGTGCCAACTTTAAGCATTGAGAACCTCGATCTCTCTCTCACATACAGGACAAACCACTTCTGTTACGCCACAAAGGTCTGTTTTATAAAGTAAATGGCAGAAAAGACAGCTTCCTACATCTACTGGCATAACTCTGTCAAGAATCATCTGTTTAATTCTATGCTGCAGAATGCAAAAAGAGTTACACTATTTTTTCTCTCATTCTTCACAGGTTTCCGAAATTATATTTCTCTTTAGAAATCCATGGGCATCCCTGCAATGAGAATAATGTTTCTATGATTTTCTGTTCCAGACTGTGCTTTACACATCATTATTCCTCCCAGTAGAGAGTGTTGTGAAGAAATATTTTTGGCCTTTTCAATAGAAACATTTGTCTCCTTGACAGGTATTCCCAACAGTTATTTTTATCAACTAGGGTGATATTTTTGAATTTTATTTATTCTGTATAAATAGATAAGTAGATAGACAGATGACATGCATGCATGCAGGGTCACATCCTTATGGAATGCAATTAAAAATGCATGCTTCAAAATTAAAGGTTTTGATTGATTATACCAAAATCATGTAGAATTTCATTCTGCATTAGATTACCTCTAGCCTGCAAATGAATAGTTTATTTCCCCTTAAATCTCAGGAGGCAGTTTCTGTATCCTTTCACTCTGTTATCCGATCTCACTTTATGTTTGATTTTGGGAAGAACTTCTGTTATCTCCCAACCTGTAGATATTATTGTTACTGGAAGAACAGAACTGCTTACTTCTTTTTAAATGGATATTGCATAGACTCAGAAAATTCAAACTTAACACATTTAATTTTCAGTAACCACACTTCTAATTAACTTTATATTATTGGTCTTGTGGTCATTGCTGTTTTCCAGTTCTTCCGTTGCCTATCAATTCTCTCTCACAGTGTGTGGAATTTAATTTTCAAATCCAGTTTTCCTAATCCCATCATGCTCCATATTTTTCAACTCATCCATTGAAGACTGATTTAAAATTAAATAGGCTTATTACTCATAAGCAACTAGATCAAAGTTTCTATGATTCTTTACTATCCAACTCTAGAAGAGTGACATTGTGAAAGTAATCTTCACTTCTTATGGGGTATTTACCTGTATTTTCTTCCAAAATGAAGTTCTCTGTCTTCCAAAATTATTTTTTTCCTATTGGTTCAGAAACAATATTTTTTTTTTTCCACAGCATGTTACTTTGTTATGATTACTGTTTTAGGGAAAAACACAGTAATGTACAGAGGCCCCATACAGGCCCATGTATGTGATATTTCCCAGTTCCTAATCCTTTAAACTTCCTTTTACCCATCTTTCTATTTATTTTTGTTATCGCTTCATACTATCTGCTTTTTCAAGCAGAGATTAGCTTCATGTGTATACACACAGCCTCTAGCATAAAGGATGCCATTCCCAATCAGAGCCTCTAGGCACTCCTGTAATACAAATAATAAACATTACCAGATTCTTCTATCCCTTTGACTTGCTGCCATACCCAAGCACAGGTTTGCTATGAATTGAGCGAAATTGTGGCATCAGTTGCATTCCGGCAGTTTATAAATCTGTCAACTCTTCAAATTCCTTAGGACATAAAGATGTAGAAAAATTTACCAAATGAGCCATTTCAAACCTAATGGACACTCGGTCTGAGCTGTTACAGTTTGGAGGCAATTATCATTTTCTTGGGGAAATGTCCAGGGAGGTTTTTCTCTGTAGTGCCTAGCACGCAGAACTTGGTATTTTATTTTTGTATGGACTAAGAAAAAGCATGAATCTATATTTATGGATCACTTACATATCCAATGGACAAACAAGAAAAGTCTTATCTCTGCAAGACCTTAGGAATATGTTAGGATGGAAGTTAGGAGGAAGTTCTTTCCATTGAAGGTGGTGAGACACTGGCACAGGTTGCCCAGAGAGGTTGTGGCTGCTCCCTCACTGGAGGTGTTCAAGGCCAGGTTGGATGAGGCCTTGAGTAACCTGTACTAGTGGGAGGTGTCCCTGCCTATGGCAGGGGGTTGGAACTAGATGATCCTTGAGGTCCCTTCCAACCTTACCATTCTGTGATTCTGTGATTCTATGTTTTTTGAAGGACAACTTTTGATGCTACCTTTAGCTTCTGCCACAATACAGATTTTTTCATTATTTTTCTGAACTCTACAGTGAAATATTAAAAGCATTTGGGCAGCTCTTACATCCTTCCTGGTTCATAACAATCAACTTCCCAGTAATCCTTGTGAATGCTTAATGTCAAAGGAAGAGTAAGAAAGACACTGCCATGCTACTCATTCCATTATTCTCATGACACCGCTATTAATAATCAATGGCTTTTGTGCTGCCACGAGTATTTCAGAGGAGTATCATTACGAAATTATGCCCTCACAGTAGTGGGAGTACAAAGTACAATGGAAATACAATGCCCAGGGAACTGAAGACAGTCCTCACACTGGTAAGAATGCTGATCACATACCTGTGCCAAAGTGTGTACAGAACGTGTACCTCCAGTATACTAAACTGTTTAAGATAATTCAAGCAATCAATTACAATGCTAATTAGTGTATTCCATGGAAGAGCTAGTTGTCGTTAGGTAATTTAATTTCACCTGCCAATCTATTCTTTTTAAGGTGAGAACAAAAGATAAGCAAGCTCTCTCAGAAATAAAGGTGAACCAACAATTAATAGCATGTTACTAGATACCATTACCGTAAATTGTCATTCTTTATCGTAAATTTTCAGGGTACTACCACTCAGTGAGTATGGAGCTATGCTGAATCAGGAATGCAGCTCCTCTGCTACTGCAGAACTGAACTGCATGATCTGAACAATAAGCCTTACAAAAATTGCAGAAACAGAGCAAATTTTTCAAGACCACATAGCTCCAGAACATATCTGTTATGGAGGGGTAATTAAATGGTGTGAGATATTATTTTCAAAGATTAATATTGTTTATTAATATTCAATATTCAGAACTCTCACCACACTGACCACTAATTTTTATAATAGTTCTTTGCACAGTCATGGAAACTTTATACAGGTGATAACACAAGATTTAGAAATAACTAGTAATAATATAACATTAATTGAACTGGAAGAGAAGGTTCCTGCAATCAATGCACTGCTTGCAGTCAATATGTTGCTTGCCCACTAGATGGACTCAGGAAGCTCCTTTCTGCTTATGGCAGAAGGCAATGGTGAATTACAAGAGGCTTTAAGTATCTACTCACAAATACTCTCCCAACTGTCAGGTCTGGCTACAGCTTCAGACAGTACCCAAGTGCTTTCAGGGAATTCTGTTACTGTCTTGTCAGCTACTGAGACTTCTGATTCTTCCCAGGCTGCTAGGGAAAGGATGCAGACAACTCTGACTTGGTACTGGCTCTCTGGATGATCTGTGTATCTCCAGGACTTCCCATCTTGTCAGGAGGCTTTCAGGGGCAGGTAGGATGTCTTGTGATGTGCAGTCTCAGCACAGTGTCACACTGGCTGTGCAGGCCAATCGCATGGAGGCATTTAGAGCCTGTTCCTGGTAAACTAGAGGCAGTTTCCAGGCAGTTCAGGATGCAGTAAGGCAGTAACAAGCAGGCAAGCACGAATACAAAGGCAGAGCATAGATACACGGACAGCGGACATTGTGTCACCTGCTCATCTCTTTTTATCAATACAGCCTGAAACTAATGGGCCTTTGGACACAGAACAGCCAGTCAGAATGGCAGTTAGCCAAGCGTGACCATTTTAGGAGGAGCCATAGGCTTGCTTTACCCAAATCTGGGCAGAGCACAGCCTTTCACAAGGCAACCCTTTGTACCTTGTTTACCGCAGGCTTCAAAACAAGTCTGGGCAAGCCACAGTCCTCAGACTCAATGGCTCCAGGTTCTTTGTCCTCTTTCCCACGGTTGCTTCTCCCCAAAACAGAAGGAGGGAGAGCAGAAAAACATGTCTGGGCAGGCCAGGACATGTATAAGCCTATTTTTGCCTGCTTAGGCCTACCATGACAATATCTAAGTGCTTGCTTACTCTGCAGCATTTGCAAAGATGGAGGAAAAAAAAAAAAAAAAAGGAAATCAATTCAAACATCACGGCAATCCCTAACAGCTGTGCAGGAATACCACAGAAGTTCTGCAAGTCGGTAAATATTTGCTGAGATAGCATGAAAAAAATACTACAGCAAATTAGATTAACCAGAAAGGTTTTGGCAAGTTCTCACAGACACAAGGTGCTTTAAGATTTATAGTTCCAACACACCATTTGGCAAACACTCTTATTGTGATAGCTTTTCAGAGCATGCACAGCATCAAAAGCAGTTCAGCATTCCAACCTGCAAATGTCAGAAAGCTCTTCCAGGAGAAAAAACATACTTTGATGACATAACCCTCTCTGGCAGTAATGCTAGCAAGTAGTGGTAATGGTTATTTTAAAACAGGAGTAAAAGCTGAGAAAAAAATAACCAGTTCGAAGGTTAACTATGTCAAGTGAGAGTTTTGAATTGCTAGTTTAAGAGTGTGGGGATAGAGACTCTTAGGTAGATCCTCTGCTTGTAACTTCTAAGTATCTATGAAAGTAATTATTAGGATTTTAGCAATAACAAAATCAAATATATACAAAGTTGTAAGAGACTTTCGGAGTCTGTAGGGCATATTGCAGTAAGTAAACAAACATATTTATTACTGTCCAACAAATTTATCCTCAGAATGTTCTCTGTTGAGTGTATGTAAAAACATGAATCCCAGATTAAGAAGAAGTAATTCAGTGTGAAATAGCAGTTTAGTTAAATGGACAAAGAGCACTCTGCTCTTGCAAGTTATCTTTTGAGGAGGCAGGGACAAATTATAAGATGTATAAAGTGCTTGAAATGTACAGAGCCCTTACAGACAGATGGAAATAAACAGCACCCAAGTATATAAACCATAAATAAATCTCAGTCAATAAGAATGGTTAGGATTAGTACTGTTATCATATTGTAACTAAGCAAAAAAAGATTTCTGAAAAGGTTCAAAATATTACAACAGTATTTTTCTGAGGCCCTGATTCTGTTAATCTTTAGTCATTGTTTAAAAAGCTAAGGGTGGCATTAGACTCAAAAGAAAAACACTAAATCTTCCAATGCTGTGAATAAACCAGACCTAGAATAGCATAGATTGTGTATATTTTGTTCTTCATGTTTCTTTTTGTTTAATGACAAATTACATCATTTAAAATGAAAGGAAGAGTCAGCAATTTAAACCTATTGAACTTCTAAGGCACCCAAACCCACAATTACTTATTCTGCCTTGATTTTACCTGAACCAGATGCATGGAGCTGTGTGCAACCCTATTAATAATTTTGGCATAGCTGTTACTTTGTTTTTTCTATATTGTCAGCTAATAAACTTGGCAGTATTAGCTGTCCCTGACTCACTTTTGTGTTGCAAAACATTGCAAGAGAACAATTTCTCGGTGGCAGTAATTAATGTGGAACATGTTTATTCACTTTTCAGATCAGTGAACCCCAAAATAGTCCTGGTCTGAAGACAAAATTAACCTTTTTAGTACCATACTTGATCAGAAGCCTCAGAATGTAGAAGTACAGAAGAAACTTCCCTTAATAGCTTTTTTTTTTTAAACAAAGAATCCTTCTAACACTGCTTTGAAACAACACTTGAAATATCTGATTTGCTGAAGTGGTAATAATCTTAAAACAAAATTTAAAATGCCAACAGTGAAATGGCCAAAAAGAGATAAAGAGTTCCGAATACCTCTGAACATTTGTATCGAAAAGTACCATAGGGCTTGTGCTATAAGAACACAGAATCACAGAATCATAGAATGGTAAGGTTGGAAGGGACCTCAAAGATCATCTAGTTCCAACCCCCTGCCATAGGCAGGGACACCTCCCACTAGTACAGGTCACTCAAGNGGTCTCATGAGAGCAGAGTAAAGAGGCAGAATACTCCCCTTGCCCTACTGCCCACACTGCTCTTGATGCAACCCAGGAGTCGGACAGTCTGCATACATTGGAGTCAGTCTTGCAATTTCTTCTTTGGAAGCAACTTACAAAGATTCTGCTCTTAACTAAACAAAGAAGATTGAAGAATTGCCACACAAGAACTTATTAGCTTCCCAATACCATGCAACTCATATCTAGCAGCTATTATTGGACTGTGGCAAAACTTGATAACTATCATCATTACAAAATATGATTTTCTTTATCAACGCATTCATTTATCATATCTGTTTACTGATTAGAGTGGGCTGGTGGGAGGAACACTGCTCATCTCACTTTGCCAATATGATTTCTGCTTATTTTAATGGTGAAAAATATAACAGAAGAATATAACAGGGAAGTTAGACATATTCAGGGAATAACAACAGGGAAGTTGCAGCATATTGCCAATTCAAGGGAAGTTAGACACAGGGTTTTTTTCCTGATGGGTTTGATCCATTTTTGTACTGAGAACAACATATCAGTTTGCCACAAGAAAGTACTATGTTAATATTCCATTCTATAAGGTGGACCACAGCTGTTTTATAAGATGATCATTTTATTGTTCCACGTACTGCTGTGTCTTTAAAAAATCTGGATTAATTTGTTCACTTATTTACAGGTAAACCCAACATAATTTTTATTTTCAAGTTCAAAATATCCCTTTTTCCACTCTCTTTTGTATGACCCAAGCAAACAAACATTGTCCATAAATGCAATCTACCTTAGATCATTGAAGGTTAGAAAATGGAGGATTTACATCTGTATTTCAATGAATTTATTCCATTGGGCCAGCAGACCTATTTACTCCAACTCAGCTCAATATAAGGGAGAACTTGTGAGTTAAGGAACCACTCTGTGGGAGCTGCAGCATATCCCAGGATACCTCTACAATTACCCTGAATCACACTGGACAGTGAGGCAGCTTTTCATTGTCCCATGGAGAAGCCTTCATTACCATAACAAATTAGAAGCAATCTGTCTCCAGAAGGTTTTCCAACAGAGTGCAGAACATGCTTTTTAAGTCAATTGAAAACAAGAAGCTCTTTATTTACTCAGTGCCCCAGAAACAAATCTGATCAATTTATTTTGGGGGTTTTTGGTCATTGTTTTTGAGGTGTGGTTTTTTTTGTTTGTTTGTTTGTTTTGTTGTTGTTGTTGTTGTTGTTGGGGTTTTTTTGTTGTTTTTTTTTGTTTTTTTTTGGTTGGTTGTGTTTTTTTAATTAATTTTTTTTAAAATACAAAAAGAAAAAAAAAACATATTAAAATCTCTTTACACACAGCAAAAGCCATACAGAGTGAGACCTCTGGGTAAAGGAAACTGCCCGACTGCAGTCTAGCTCTGCTCCTAATACTAGATGTTTCCTCATGTTTATAGTCTTTCACCTAAGCACTTATATTTCAGCTGATCATATAAAACCATATCTAGCTCATTCAGATAGTCATAAGACAAAGTGAACTTAGTATGCAAAAATAAAATAATGCCATTTATACTGCATTGCTTTCAGGCAAGTAATCTTAAATCAGGATATTTGAAAACAATTACAATAAGTCATGGCCAGAGCTGAGCCTGCTTTACATTCCATTCATTTAACTTCTTTATTAGCAGAGACAGATCATGGTTCTTCACATGAAAGACCACAGGGAAGATTGCTTTTGAATTTCATCAATCCTGGCCATAAAAAACATTTCATAAAATTTTGTAGAGGATGTAAGAAAGGGAAAACCAGCTTCGTTTTTCTTAATACAGTGGTAGCATATTGCCAATTCAGCTTTTTGAAGACTGAGGCTTCTATGAAAATAAAATAGAAATAAATGCTTTGATTGAGATGGCAGGAGAAAGACAATGGGATTTTAGAAATAGAAAAATAGGTCTGTTACCAAAATGAACTGATATTGAATGTGCTTCAATTTGAGAAATTTACTTCCCCCCTCCAAGTTTCAGAATACCAATGAAGAGGATCAATGTAACAATGATGGTAGCAATAGCAATTTAGATAAAATGTATATACTGTGAAGCTTTAGGAATTAAAGCAGATACCTTTAAAGATACCTCTACCTCTAATGTAGATACCTCTCTGTTACTGTATATCTCATGTTGGACTTTGGAGGCATTAAATAATAAACATAACACATTAAAGACACTGCAAGTTAACTCATAATCTGAAACAGAAGACCATGGAAAAGTAGGTACCCCTTTGCCTGAATAGCACATTAAAGATCATGTGAACTGACCACAATAGCAATATTGGTTCTGTTTAAAAGGAGACATACTTTTGCAGGGCTTACAAATCACACAGGTACCCAAATATGCATCTCTAGTTTTGTAGGAGCTACTCTTGGTGAGCTTCTAGGTGTTCAGATGTCCTGAAACACTGCCATTTGCACACAGTGTTCTTAAGATGTCTGGATGAACTTAACAAGCTTCATGTAGAGTTGATCTGCCAAGCAGGACAGAAGATTCAGACAAAAAAAAAATATTCTTTAATGAAGAATGTTGCAAGCTAGTCTACAAAAATTGTAGAAATCCTAACAAAACCAACTGTCAGGCAGAGACAATGGCCAGCTGGTAACTGGTGGACACTTAGAGGATTATCTTATTCTCTTCTTTGATGTTGTCACTCATTTATTTATATGTTAGAATCATAGAATCAGTCAGGGTTAGAAGGAACCACAAGAATCATCTAGCTCCAACCCCCCTGCGATGGGCAGGGACACCCTACCCTACATCAGGCTGCCCAGAGCCTCCTCCAGCCTGGCCTTAAACACCTCCAGGGCTGCGCCCTCAACCACCTCCCTGGGCAATCCATTCCAGGCTCTCACCACTCTCATGCTGAAGAACTTCCTCCTCACCTCTAGTTTGAATCTCCCCACCTCCAGCTTTGCTCCGTGTTCTTAGTTGGGTTTCCCCATTGCTTTGGTGTTATAATATTTGTTCTAGTAGACAGTTTTGGGTTTTTTTTTTTGTTTTGTATGCTTTGGTGTTTGCATATTTATTCCCCTGCATTATATAACCTACTCTTTGCACTATGTCATCAAATACCTAAGCATTCCTTACATGCACAGAACTTTTAGAAGTATATTAAAAACAAACTGAATTTCCCCAGATGGCCATATAGCAGTAATTAAGCAAAACCTACTATTCCCTAGGTGTGCTCATTTCTGCTAATATCATCAGTACTGCTGCTGAATAGTCAAGCAGGTTAACAAACAGAATAAGATTAGCTTTTCTTCTTCCAGAAAAGCAGTGCTGAATCTTGATTAGATACAAACCAATGAAGATACATGGAAGAAGAATAGAATACTACAGGTTTAGATCCGTTGTACCCCCATCTTGTATCATTATTTGACAAAATGAAAAATAAATAAGATAGAATTTATTAAGAATTTTAAAATGTTAATTGATTTTTCTAGCTTACCAGTCAGTCCTGCATGAAAACCATTGGTTTGACATCAACAAAGATTTCATGAGTGATACTTGTAAAGGTAAAAGTAGATTTAATTCTCTGGTTGCAAACTAAATGCATTTCTTGAGATGGGAGAAGCATAAAGGGAACAAATGATATTGAATCATAGAATGGTAAGGTTGGAAGGGACCTCAAGGATCATCTAGTTCCTACCCCCTGCCATAGGCAGGGACACCTCCCACTAGTACGGGTCACTCAAGGCCTCGTCCAACCTGGCCTTGAACACCTCCAGGGAGGGAGCAGCCACAACCTCCCTGGGCAACCTGTTCCAGTGCCTCACCACCGCACTGTAAAGAACTGTTGTTCCATATCTAGAATGCAAGGAAGGTAATTGGAAAATTTCAGGAAGCAGGGATGGTAGATATTTTAATGTGGAGGAAGGGGAGAGGGATGACTAAGAAGAGCATAGTCTAACAGGGGAAAGTTTATTGGTGGAATTATATTTATTAGGTCATTTTTTTTTTTCTTATTTTTAAAGCAATGTCAGATCAACAATTATTCCTGAATGTTGTTAAACCACTGAAAAGAACATAATCATACCAGAATAATGTGTCTTTTGCCAGAAAGGTCAATGGCATCCTGGGGCATTCTGTTAGAAGGAGTGTGATTAATAGGCCAAGAGAGGTTCTCCTCCCCCTCTTCTCTGCCCTAGTGAGGCAGCATCTGGAGTATTGTGTCCAGTTCTGGGCCCCTCAGTTCAAGAAGGACCCCAGGGAACTGCTTGAAAGAGTCCAGGTCAGAGCTACAAAGATGCTGAAGGGATTGTAACATCTTCCTGATGAGAAAAGGCTGAGGGAGCTTGGGCTCTTCAGTTTGTAGAAGGGGAGCCTGAGAGGTGACTTCAGTCACGTTTATAAAGACATGAAGAGTGAGTGTCAGAAGGACAGAGCCAGGCTCTTCTCACTGATGTCCAATGACAGAACAAGGGGCAATGGGTACAAGCTGGAGCAGGGGAGGGAGATGTTCTTGCTTATGGCAGGGGGTTGGAACTAGGTGATATTTGAGGTCCCTTCCAACCTTACTATTCTATGAACATAAGGGAAAACTTTTTCACTGTTAGGGTAACAGAGCACCGGAGCAGGCTGCCCAGAGAGGTTGTGGAGTCTCCTTCTCTGGAGACATTCTAAGCACTCCTGGATGTGTTCCTGTGTGACCTGCTCTAGGAGGCCCTGCTCTGGCAGAGGAGTTGGACTGGATTATCTTTCAAGGTCACTTACAACCCCTAACATTTTGTGATAATTATTTCCTTTTTCACACACACAGATAAGCATACCAACAGAGGGCTCATTTATAGCAGTATAGCTCTGCCTTGGATGCTAAATGATGCAACCTGCTAATTAAGACAGGTTCTAATTCTTAAAGGAACAGGATTTTACTGAAGATCCAGCATAGTTTTGCCATAGCTTTGTGCACAGCCATTTCTTCTGACACACTTTCTGAAGTTATCAAAACACATTGCTCTGTAATCAAGCTGGTTTTCCGGACCCTTAATCCTGCATTCGGCCTCTTTCAGCAAATGTCTCTACAGCGACATATTCAGGAGAAGATTTTAGAAAGAGTTCCAAGTCCTATGTTTTGAAAGTCCCAGGTTTTGAAAAAGAGCATTTCCCCCCAAACTCCAACTATCTGCATATAAAAGCACTACCCAGTGCATCTTGGCAAGCTTTAACATAGTCGACTTGAAATATTCTCCTGAAACACCCACCATAGAGGCCTTCTCAGTACTATGGCTTATATCTGGATGCATGTATCAAAATAGGGCAGATAAGTCCTCTGGGGAGCTTTAAACAGTTTTTTGCTTATTAGGAGGCATTTAATCTGTGTTTATTAACATATATCGAGTTGCTCCTACTACTGTTTTTGAGTCTCTGAAACCACTTCCCCAAGGCCAGGCTTTTCAGCCTTTTCCCAGTCATCTCTCATTCAATAAATCTTCTGCAAAAGTCTGATGTGCTGTCCTCAGGAGGAACACTTTTAGCACTGTCACTCTAACCTGGTAGGCTAAAGAGGGACATTTTCCCACTTTTGACAGCACCGATGGTGTTTTACGGGAAGAAGGACTGAGAGGAGGTGTAGTTAAACATCCTTCTAAGTTAAGCATCGTTATAAATAGCCCTTGTATTACCACATCTCTTCATTGGCAGGAAATGATCACTCCATAAACGTGATTTCATTGTTTACCCATGTTCATTTTCAGTTAGAACCAGAAACCTGTAATGTGCATTAGAACATTGCTCAGTTTGGTTTGCAACTAGGCAGGTAATTAATGACTAGACATTGCATCTATTTATTTAAGAGAATCTCCAGAGATTCCCATGACTGCTTATTCCAAGAAAATAAGCTTGTTAGAATCATTGAATCATAGA
>VWYK01109847.1:4608-42741 GCA_013399775.1 Semnornis frantzii
GTAATTTCAATTTCTTTTAAAATGAGGATAATCTCCTGAGGAGATGCTGCTCCAGTTTTGGTTTTGTTTGTTTGTTTTTGGCTGAATGGTTTTAAATAGAAATTACTGAGGTGTCAATGACCTCTGGGTTCAATTGAATTAAGACATTTAAATGAAGTTTAAGCAATATTGGTATTTGCTGGGAGGTAGAAAATTGTGAAACATACTGCAGAAATGCTGCCTACGTAAAATTTGTTTTGAAACCGCTGCTAGAAATCGAATGGTAGAGGGGGTTTTAGCATTTGAATAAGGCCCTTGAAATTTGGAAAACTAGATCTAATTCTGGTTAATCCACAGTATCTTCTAGTTTTTGATGCTTTGAGACATGACTGGGTATTTTGTGTGTCTATGGGGACTCGTACGGGGTGTGAAAAACAGCAGTAGCATTTCTTCTCTTGAATTTTCTTTTGCTTCTCAGCTCTGGTGTTATTTGTGAGTATTAGCAAGGTCTTAGAGCTGAGTGATAGCATGCATGAGCAGCAGAGAAGGGCATGCCAGTAGCTAAGTATTTTAAAAAATCAGACATTTTTTCTGGACACCATGATAACTGTCCAACAAAAATTAGGGAGTATTTCTAGCGAGCCAATATTCTTCTCCTTTGGATTCAGTACTGTAGTTTCCAGAAGACACCAGTAGTACTGTGAGATTAATTCAATACTAGGATGCAGCTGCATTGATCTTTCTGATGTCATTGCTCTAAATTATTATAGGATACAACTAAAAAACAATTCTAGAATACATATGAGCAAGGACATGATCCAGGAGTATGTCTTCTCATTCTAATAATGAGTTAGCACACCAAATCTTCACTTTTGAGAAATCCAACTGTATTTTGGTTTTTATAAGATTCTTTCTTTCTTTTTTTTTAAGTCCGAAGGGGAGAGATTGTAGCAAGAAGATTGATCACTGATAGAGAAGAGAAGGCTGGAAGCTGATCCCATAGTCTCTTATTCAAATTCATGAATAACTTTCACTTGTACAAATTGCCCATTGAAGTTCATAGCACTTCTTATGTGAGAGAGGATCACTCATGCAAATACAGGTTTACAGGAGGAGGATCTAGGATGTGATATTAAAGGGTCATTTCCTTATACGGCCTTGGGGTTTTTGCGTCTTACTCACAGATTTTATAGGTTTTATTATTTTGCCAGAAGAGGTTGTAACATCATTAATAATGAAGATTATTATTGCTTTTAATACTTGATTTATACCTGAAAACCTTGAAGGTGTATCCATTTCCTTAGGAGGGTTGAAGTTAAAATATGCTCGAGTCTTGGAGTTATGTGCTTTGTATAATTCTTAAATAATTTTGGCATTTTTGCCCTCTGGCAACCGAAGCCTTTAACCTTATGGGACTCTGATTTAAAGTGACATCACAGTCTTTTCAAAGACAACATTATTATGTCACTGATACAGAAATGGTACAGTAAGAAATAATTAAGGGACAAAATTATTACAGTAGAGCAGACTTAACCCAGAGACCAAGGGGCATATCCTGCTTGCTTCACTTGAACAAAATAGTCCTGTTGCATCCCATTCAGATGTGCAGTCCAAGCATAAACCCTGAAAAATGCTCACATGAAGTCACCATTGTAACTGAGATTAGAATCTGAGACAGAATTATGCATGTATATGTAGAGGGAGGAAGAGATTCTCAAAAATATGCATTTAATCTGAATATGTATAGGAAGCGAGTGAAAGTGGTGGGCCAAATCCTGCACTCGTTTACATTGTTGCAGCCCCACAAAGTCTGTTGAGGGGAGAATTTGATCTGACATTAGCACAAACTAACTTTTACATTTGCCAGACTCTTATTTGTTCACAGCATGTGGCTGGCCAGAAATATAAACAAAATCAAATCTGTTTCTGGGAAGAATCCAGCAATCCTTTGAAACTTTCATTCTTTGCATTATAAGAAAAGAAGAGGTAGAAAAAAGGGGAGAGGATGGAGGGTTACATAAAAGAGAGCAGGTGCGGTCGTGCAGAAGTAACTATTCAGCATATGTAAGTGCAGTTGGAAAATCATTGTCTTGCAGAGAATACTTGAAATTGGTCCCTAATGGCCTTGGTTTTTGTCATATGGTCTTGATTATCAGGCTAAAATTGCATTGCCGATGCCTTTAGTGTGAACGAGATGGATGAATAATTATTACGTGCGCTGAATACCTTTCCGCAAGCAGGAACCAGGACATCCCCTGGCCACTGCAGATACCATTTCACCTTGCTGTCAAGAAACCTGCAAGTGGCCAATTCATCACTTCCTTCTTGTTCTTGAAATATATGTTTATATTAATAAGCGCTCATACCTGCACAGGAAGGGGTGATGCAAAACCTCAGTGTTTTGAGGAATTATTTCTGGGTGCAAACCCTAAATGCTTTATCTTGTTTCTAAAGAGCTCACATTAGCTTTGCATTCATGCAGATCTCTGTGACTATATAAAGATGAAAGATGAATTTCTAATAAAATAAGTACATACAAGATACCCCAAATTAGTTTTGGCCTCTCTTCGGAAGTGAACTATCATCTTTTTCCCTTTTAGCAGTTAAAAAAGAGCTCACATGCTGCCTTACTTCCATCTGCCTACCTTTGTCTCTATTACTGGTTAATACTACAATAACAGAAGTAGCAGTAATGAGGTTAACAAAAATCTTATTGCTAACACTAAGAGTAAGTCTCTGTGGTATTTAAAAGATGACTCTCCACTCACCCCTCCACTGAAAGGAAAATGTGATGGTAGGGTTCAGAACCTCTCTGAGATCCATGACCGTGACCACGCTGCTCATTCATCACCTGAGTATTTATATTCAGTAATGGCCAGGTGTAACTGTTGCTTACTTTCTGGGCAATCCTTTGCAATATTGGCAATTAGTTATGGAATCCACTAGTTCCTAAAGGATGCAGATTGAGCTTCCTCATAACCACAAATAGAACACAACAGCCTGTGCTGCCTCTTGGCGTGTGGTCAGAAGAGTTGCATGTGCACGGGGTACAAGTATTTCAGGACAAGGTTTCCAGTCTCTGCAGGTTTTTCTAATTAATTTCTTGATGACATTTGCCATTTAAACCCTAATGAAGTACCTGAAAACTGTTTTGATTAAATAATTAGACAATCACCCCAACTATTCAGGTCTGATTATCTCTTGCCAGTTGTTTTAGCAGTGACTGCCTATTATGGACCAAAATACATACATGTAGATAGCTTAAATTTGAAGAAAAGCAAGTAAAAGGTAAAAAAATTGCATTTAAGAGAATGAGTTTTCACCATGTTTTAGTATCTTCTGTCACATTCTCCGAATACTCTTGCATGAATACATTAATCATTGTGAAACATTTCCTTTGGACTTACGTGTTCTTTTATACCTATTTTACAGATGGCTACACTCAAGTGCAGTTTATTTCTACACTCAAACCAAACCATGTAGCTAAGTCAGGTTAAATGTGATCCTATGATCTGGATGATGGCTGATCAAATTAACAACTGGAATTAAACCCTGAAGAGAAGACTAAAATGAAGCACACACTGCTAGTTTCAATTCTTAATTTTCCCTCATTAGCTACCCGAGGTTATCTGGCCCAAAGTAAGAAGGCCTTTTCCCCTAAAGTACCAAAAAGTACCTAAGGAAAAAGCCAAGCAAAATGCCTAAAGTGTCAGAACAGGAGGTGAGGACTCAGACTTAAATTCTCTCAAGCTCCTGTGTAACTCTTGAGTGCACTTGGAGCAACATCTGGGGAACAGCCTAGACCCGCTTGTCTTTTTAAACCCAATGTGATAAGCACCACTGAAGTGTGGCTGAACCATTGACCTATCAAATCATCCAAAGGATGTTCTGAATTTTTCCAGACATGTAGTCTATACACCTAAGTAGGATGCAAGTGATCCAAATGACTTACACGGGGGCCATAGTCCCTCATTCATTTCTGTTGATACTGACTTTGCATTGGAGCAGCCTCCAGCTTTTTTGGAGTGCCCTTTTAAAAGGGTTAATCTGTTCAAATACTGGACATCACTCTGTGATTGGCCTTTTTTTGTGGTTAGACTTGCTTGGATCTCACAGAAGTCTTGGACAGCTTCTGTATCATGCAGTGTTGCAAAAGGTCATGCATTTCATACCTCTCTCCACTGCAACCACAGAGCTGCTTCAGAGCGGTGCCAAAGTTGACAGCTACGAGGGTGCAAAGAGTTACTGCCTATCTATACATGTTGCTTCCTGATGAATCATCTCTGGTAAGTTCACACTGTGGATCTTGGTAAAAATTAATAGAGTCATTTTGCTCTGAGTAAAATTCTAACCATAGACATCAGGGATAGTATTATGTAAAATGATGCTATTGATAATAAGAAAAAAACAAACAAACAACTAAGTGAACAAAAAACCTAGAGGCTGAAATTTGGTAGTTTGTCATGTCCTAGGGCTTTCTTTTAACTTTCTTTTCTAATTGAAGAAGCTAAATTGATTGAAGCATTTGAGCCCTGATTTAGCTTTTTAAAAAAGCAGCAAAAGCTAAAAATGGCTCAGCAAAGCAACTGAAATGCTATCACAAGCTAGTGAGATCGATAAGCTAGGGGAAAAAAAAGGAAGAAGAAAAGTTTTTGAGTGACAGTATAAAAATGGGAAACTGAAATACATCTATATCGTTGCACTTTGCTCCATTGTGTATTGCATAAAACACACTTTGGCAGTGTGTTTCCATGCAATGTAGAAGGTGATTTATTAGTAACACTGAATTTGTGTTTATGTTCCAAATTGTAAACTACGTTTAGAGCAATATTTCTGTATTAAGGTGTTAATGCCAGAAATGCTACCTAAGCTTAACTTTACCAATATAACTCAAAATGTAGTTTATAGTGCTATAAATAGTAACATTGATATTGACACTTACAGCAGTATCTAACTCCCTGGAAAACTGTTTCTGATGCTAAATGAAAATGCGGGTAGCTGACAGTGTATTTATACATACCAGGGAATACAAATAATACTTCATAGTTCTCATTGCTGAGATTCCCTTGTGCTAAAGAGTATTTAAATATTTAATGGCATTGCCAAATATTCCAATTTAAAAACCAATGTTTGCATGCATTTTTAGATACATGTTATTATTTATACCAATGCTAGCTTCATGCATAAAAATGTTAAACAGGCATAATGCTTGTTAGCTGTTGTTGGGGGTGATTATTCACAATGGTCTTTGACTTTGTTCCTTGTTTGGGTTTTTTTTGTTGGTTTTTTTTTTTTGAGTCATAGAATCATAGAATGGTAAGGCTGGAAGGGACCTTAAAGATCATCCAGTTCCAACCCCCTGCTATAGGCAGGGACACCTCCCACTAGTACAGGTCACTCGAGTCCTTGTCCAACCTGGCCTTGAACACCTCCAGGGAGGGAGCAGCCACAACCTCCCTGGGCAACCTGTGCCAGTGTCTCACCACCCTCACTGCAAAGAACTTCCTCCTAACATCCAGTTTCTATCTCCCCTCTGCCAGTTTAAACCCATTGCCCCTTGTCCTGTCATTGCAAGACCTTGTAAATAATCCCTCCCCAGCCTTCCTGTAGGCCCCCTTCAGATACTGGAAGGCTATTTATGGATTTTCAAAAGTGATCTCATATCTCTGAAACACCTGGGAGTTACATCCAGGACTGTTGCCTTCAGTTGAAGGGTCTCTGATAGGTAGCTACTTAGTAGTTTCATCTCTCCTCCTGCAATATACCTGGCAAACTATGGTATGTGTAGCTTATCCATACTGTTTCAAGAAAGGAGAGGAGCAAAGGGATCCGTAAGTTCACCAAAACCTCATTGACTACTAACAAAATTAATTAAAAAAAATTCCATACTTCTAGTTTAGAAGAACATCTGACTGATTAGATCTTTAAAAAGTTTACACTTGCCTCATTTTAGGCAGCAGCTCAAAGCACTCAGTCGGGACATCAGAAAGCCAAATCCAGATCCATTCCTTTCTTAGGAGTCTTGAGCTCCATTCTCTAAAGAAGACCCTGTGCACTCTTTGTTGGAAGAGGAAAATTTCTGAGGGTTTTGTATAACAATCTGTCCAACATGCAACTTCTAAAAAAATTATCTGCTGAATTGCAAAATGAATTATCCTCACAGCCTTTCACCCTGTCAGTTTTACTTGCAGCTCCTGACGTAGAAGGGTTTGTGTAATTTTTGGCTGCGTTATACATGCTGAGTATGACAAAGATGGTATTTTGTGGTTTAGAGTTCCAGGTTTTACTCCTAGAGAATCACTGTTCAAGGATGGACAAATTTATTTGCTACCTTGATTTCCTCATTTCTGAATTAAATGTGGTTGCCGCTTCTAATGAGTCCTTACATAAGCATTGTGTGGGGCCTCAACAAGTGGGCTTCAAAGGTTTGAGAGATGCAAACTTTTATCTAAAGTGGATATGACTATTATGGATGTATGATGTGAATATGTGCAGATGTGTATGCTTTGTATTAAAATCATGTATGTATTACAGGTTTATCTAGGTTTATGATGCATGAATACGATGGTGAAGAGTTCCAAATCAAATGCCCTTACTTGGATTATTACTACTGTGCCATACTACTCCCTTTTAAAAGGGTATTCTGTCCTCTTTAATTCAGGTAGAATCTGTTCACATATGTGAGCCTAATTATGCTCTCACAGACTGTCAAGCTGACTTGATTTCCTCAAACAAATTTTGGTCTTTGACATATTTACTCCCTGGAGATGAGTTAGAATGGAAGGATCTGCATGTCTCATGTTGACCTGGTATTCAGGAGCCCCACTTAGGAAAGGTGAGAGGGTCCACTCTTTGTAGACCTCCATAAGTTTTTGCACTTGACTTTTAAGCTCTTCTGCTCCTATCAGAGCATGTTTTTAGTTGGGGAACAGGATGATTCAGAGGGGATGCTATAGTGAAAGTGAACACAAGTGACTGAACATAAAGATCAGAAAACAGTTGAGAAATCAAGTCTAGAAGATTTGTTCTGTTGTTTTGCTTGGGTTTTATGTTTGTTTCATGTTTTTTTTGTTTTTTTTTTTAAATTTTTAATTTATTTTTTTTTCCCCAATGCTGTGGTTGTGTTCAAATTGCAGAAGTCTCACTGAATGTTAACCAGTTCATTATCTCATTCTTCCTTCTTTTGCCAAAACGTTTAAGTTTTAAGGAAATAGTAAATAACTGTACAGTTTTATCAAGCCTTCCTCACAATAAATCTATTGGGAATTTAGCAGGTGCCATTTTAAAGAGAGATTAAAGCAAAAGTTCTCTTCCTACAGTCCAGGTCAATATGACAGGGGGAAGATAATTTCTCATGATTTTCCATAGGTTCTATTTGTTGATATCTGGGATTACAATTCAGTGCTTTATGTTCTGAAATAAACTTCTCACTTTGGTCCATCAAAGCCCATGTTTGATGCCTCCTGCCTAGTGTAAGTTGTGGCCTTCTCTAACTTTTCCGTGAGGAGGTGACTTAGAAGTTGGTGGTTTTTTGCCTCTTTTGGACACCAGTCAGTATACTTTATGCTTTGTTCGAACCGTATGTTACAACAAACAGAAAGACAGCTTGTAGTTTTGTAGCTCTGTGCCTTTATCTGTCCAGGAGATAACCAATGAGTGTAGTAAAAGACAGTCTGAGGATGCAGGCTGGTTTTGAAGTATTGCTGCTCTGCTTTGCATTTAATTTAACATACCTTTTGAAATGGTTTTGTACTGTATTCATGAAACATTCTAGCAAATACTCTTATGACAAGATCAAGATCTTTCAGAAAGGTTAGGAATATGCTTTTCATGTTTTCTTGAGTTTATTTATTACTATTATTTTCCTTCTTTGTTCTGTATTGCCCAGTTTAATTAGGTGCCGCCTTCTTGTTTTCCTTCAGGATCCTTTACTTTCTCTCTGTAGCAATTTGTGATTTACTGGCTAATTTGAGCTCCAGTTTTCTTTACAGTTAAAAAAAACCCAATCCATATATATTCACATCTGCAACTGTGCGATGAGTGTATGTGAGATACAGTGGGGATGCAAAACTGAAAAAGCAAGAGAAAAATACCCCTCCCAGAATATATGGCGACTGTGTCACAGCTCTGTTATTTATTTACCTGAATAATGGACAAATGGCAGGACTCCCACTGATTTCAGTGGGAGCAGAAGTTACCTCGCAATGAGCAGCTTTCCTACACGTCTAATATTCTGAGGACTCAGGTGTTAATTTGTGATGAAAGATCAACACAGATGGGAAAAGTTATGGCTTGTGGAAGAATAGCTGGTTGAAATGCAGATCCACACAGTGAGGGCCTAATCTGCTTGATGCCACATACTGACTTCAGTAAAAGTCAGGGCCTTTGCAGGAATCCAAGCTAAATGATAGTAAAAAATCTATACAGAGGCTAGACAAAGCCCCTCACTGGTGTGAAATCATGTGTACATACAGCCTTCCACATACAGATTTGTGCATATGTTTCCTTAGAATAAAACCTTACTAAAAGGAAAATGGCATCCGGAAAGACAAAGCATCCAAGGCAACCCATCTGCACTCTTGTCATATGATAGAGTTGGACAAACCTAAAGCTGCCAATGCAACTGCTCAAGAAGTATGCCAAGGGAGCAGATGCTACCTCTGCAAGGATATTTTCCAAAGTTTGGCATTCAGGATCTCGTGATTACCATCCAGAGAGGAAGAGGTGAGGAAGAGAAGTGGAATGATGTTGCCTTGGCACCTCCTGGTGTCAGCTTGCCTTTCACATTCACTTGAGTTAGGTCTTTTCAGTTCTGCGTAAGGGAGGCATCTGGTGTGGAAGTTAAACAGGCAAACAGCTATGTATGAAAGTAGAATACTGTGAAATTTGATGCTACCTTTAAAATATTTATTCAACAGCAAATTCATGGAGGTATTCAGATTTATGATGCATAATCATGTTTGGGTTAGCAAAAGCCCACAGAGGGCCAGAATAAATCTTTGAGATCAGAAGCCAGCAGGGTTTTTGCAAACTCAAGTGGTTGAAATAGAAGATTGTTTTGAGTTTTAAAAAGCAGCCTGAAAGTGATACCGTCTGAAGATGAGCAGGTCCTGCAATACCTTTGTCCCTTCAGAAGTCTGGGGTTATCCGTTCAGAGCATGGCATGGATGCTGGGTGAGCCAGTGTTGGTACAACTGGTTCAACACTTACCTGAGAAATAAGGAGTTACTTTTGTGCAAACTTTTTACACCTTCAAGACCAGGCCATCAGAGAGAGCTGTGACAGCAATGTAGAGGCTTCTGTTTGGCATGGGAAGAAGCAGGCACTGCTATGCTTGGTAAGGTGGGGTCAGTGTTTTGGCCTTGTGGTCAGCACCACACAACCCCAAATACAGGTATTTTCTTCAAAAAACAAACAAAAAAATCTATAGAGTTCTTTCAATATTTCTCATTCTTTTAATTCTCTCTAGATTACTAAGTGTAGAGGAGTAATGTAACAACAGGCCTGGCTTTTCAGCACTCAGCTCTTCAGCCAACTTTCAGCATCCACATTGCTCTGCCTGACACTGGGCTGTATCTGTGAAAACATTTCTTCTCAAAGCTAATCTGAGGAAACGCAAACATATCCAGTCAACAACAGTCTCTGTTTCCAAAGATTTATCATTTCTTTCAGGCTCATGCTGATAAATTAATGGTTGGACTTGCTGATCTTAAAGGTCTCTTCCAACCAAAACTATTCTATGAAATAATGCTCCAGTGATTTCTTTAATATGAGAACATGCATACTGAGGCCATGCTCAGAGTTCTTATCAAACTTATTTGGCTTTTGGGCTAAGTACACCTTTAATGAAGACCCACAAACACAGAAATTAGTGAGTTATGAACTTTATTTTGTTTTGGGGTTGGAAGAAGAGAAGGAAGCAAGCTAAAACCAATTCCCGAATTTCATTCCTGCTGAGCTGTGACCGAATTGTGCTCTCTCCATGGCTGAACCTTTGCTCCCAGACCCTCTGATGAGGAGAAAGGCAAGTGAGGGAGGCTTAGCCCAGCCTCTCAGCAGCTGGCAGCCACCCCAAGGAAGAGGGGAAGGAGTCCCAGTGTTGAGAGAAGTACTGTGCCTCCCCTGCCCCACTGTGCTCATATGCAAGCAAGCTCAGTGTTTTTCTAAAGTGTCATTTACCCCCTTCCTGCTGCTGGACGTCATGAAAGGCCACTGAAAGTGATCTAAATGCATCATTTCCCTGGTGTGAAGCATGCAGTAGGGAACCTTTGAATGAAGGCAGTGCTTTTTTCCTGTCCTGCGAGTACTCCCTTTGCTGTTGCTACTGTCACCTGAGTTGATAGCAGTCTCAGACTGCTTTCTGGATGTGCAGCAGCCTTCAGGGTGGCCAGGACCTTTGCTTACAGCCTTGGAGTGACTGTTTCAGGTGTGAGTTCTGTGTCTTACCAGGTGCAGGGACTCAGATCTTGGTCTCTTTGGCCCTACACATCCCTGGAACATCACAGAAACCCCAGCTGACAGTTCGCCAAGGAAGGGGTTTTGGCAGCATTTGTTTGACTGGGGGGTAGCAATGTCCTAAACAGAAAACCTCAGGAACTGTATCTCATTTACTGGGATTGAAATCTAGCAACCAAGGCAGATCATCCTGTCTTGCTGTTTTTTTGTGTCCCTGAGTCTAAAGTAATTTTTAAAATGTGAGTGATGCAATTTCTTGCATCTTTCATTTAATATGCTGCTTGGTAAACAGTGTTTTAGATTAGTATATTTGTAATTTAAATGAAGACAATACATCAAGTCAAGTCAAAAAAGAAGGAAGAAGTTTAAGGAATGATTGATGCCTCTTTCAGCACTATGCCCTCTTCAAAAAAGAAGACAAAAAAAGCATAAGGAGAGGGAAGAGGTGGGATTATCGAGGATCTAGTGGGGTAAGGGAGAGAGAGAAACTATTGTTCATGGGCAGAAATACGCTATTTTTAAAACCACAGTCAGTTCTGATAACTGAATCTGTTTTCTTCAAGCACACTAATAAATTCTGCCTAATTCATTTTTTATTCTCTCTTGGGGTCTGCTTGCAGATTTGCCTCAACAAAGGAAGCATCATGTTACTTCTTTTAAATAATTGATGGCTCTTGGTTCAAGCCAGCTTGAAGGAAATTCAAAAATAGGTACTGATTGAGTAAATACCCTGCCTCCCCCCCTGCTCCCACCCCCCATTCCTTATTTATTTTTGCAGCCTGGGTGACTGGCAGTTGCCGATGATGTCATCGAAGCTTTGGGTACACCCAGCACTTAGCAGCTCTGATTTCATTTATGTATTTATTTATATTTAAAAAAAGGAGAAGCTGTTAATTGTAAACTGTCTGATGGAACTAAGAGCTTTTAATAAATCATCAGCAGTCTTGCACCATAACAACCAAGGATGAACTTTAGCGGGCTGTGGTTGGAATGGGTACCAAGAAAGGCACTGGGAAGACATGCATATGTGCTGTACTCTTCACTGGGGGATGTAGGCTTCTCAGGGTATCCGTGGATCAGTGGTTTCCACCATGTTAATTGCTTGCAGGCTTTGTTGTGCTGCCTCTGACAGCAGTGTTGTTTCTATGGAGTGAGTAACTTCACTGGATGCATGGATTTGTCAAATCTCTGTGATACCACTTTAAAGATGCACCCTTTATAGATTGCCCTTTAAATTATTCAAAACCTGAGTGGTCTCAATTAAGAACAACAAAACACAGCAGTATTTTTTTTTTACATTTTCCTCCTCTTAGCTAGCTGTAGAGGAGTAGTATAATCTTTTTCTGCTGTCTTTACAGCAACTATTGCTACAGTAAGAACATTTAAAGTAAACTACTGCATAGGAGAAAATAGTGGAGGAGTTGGCATCTGAGTTTTGCATTTTAACTCTGATCTGTAGCCCACCTGACAATGCCTCCTCAGTTTGGTAGGGGTGAGTTGGAGGGCTGAAGAAAAGTTTGTGGAAAGTGGCTTCTGTGTGAAATTGTTACCCCTCTTAGGTTCTCTTTGTAAGGTGTATTGACATTTTGTAATGTTACTTATGTCATGGTGCATTAGTGGTGCTCAGTTATAAAAGGCTCTGACATCTGTAGAAAAACATGAGGAGCTATGCATTATTTTTTTTCTAAGCAAGTAAGTCCTACTGATGAAATATTTTGATGAAATATTTTAGTGCATGAAACCTGCACTCACCTAGTAAATAACGTAAGGTCTTCTTGACCTTGCAGTATTACGTGGGCATGCATACCATTCAGCTGAACTACTCTAGTGTCCAATACCTTGGAGAAATTGTCAAGCATTTCCTCTGATGCCATGCTTATGTCACCCACGCTTACTCAGTGTTCCTCTCCTGCCTGCTAACAGCACTCAGGCCATGGAGCAGTTTGAGTGCCGATAGCCATAGCAAGATCAGACAGGGCCTTTCCAGCTGGGAGAGCAGAGTACCATCAAAGGCAGGCCCACGTGAAAAGGTGCAGGTGGACTGAAGTGGACTGAATGTGGTTTGGCTCTGGACTGGAAGCCATGAAGCTATTTAATGTGATTCTATTATCAGGCTAGTTCTCTTACTGTGTATTATTAGTAGCGGTAGATCTAGAAGCTCCAATATGAAGATTGTTCTGTCAGGAGTATGCCGTATACTTTATATACTTATTGTCCTCTTTTCCCTCCCATAAAGTCAGCATCATCTCCAGTAAAATAAGCATTGCAATGGCAGATAATCTGATCTTCAAATAAAGCTTTCTTTGAGGAACAGTGATGGAGCCAGTTCTGTGTATTTCTCCTTGTCCCCTCCAGAAATGGACTTCTAAGGTCTGTACTAAGGAAACCATAGCATTTAGTGGGGCAGCACGGAGACATAAATTCATTGTTTCTGAGGCAGTAAAAGGACAATACAAGAATGAAACTTGTAATAATAACAGCAAAAAATGCTTGCCAAAGCAAGACAGACAGTTGCACATGTGGGTATCTACAAAGTGTCCTGTGCTCCAAGTAGTTCCCTCTGACCAATGTAGTGCACAACAGCATGGGAGAAGTCTTTCATGTGATTGCAAATGGATACACATTTTTATTCAGATGATGGCAAGCAGAATTTAGAGATTGTTCAAATTGTGTCTTCATCTGCTTGAAGAACAGATGAAAAAAATTAATGTAGTGATGGGAAAAGCTTAAAACCAACACACTGGCTCTCTTTGCCTGTTAATGCAGCCTTTTGCCATAGAGGGAAATCAAAGACTGTCTGAAGGTGTAGCATGCTAAGGTATATCTATTAGTGTGTGCTTAACTCTGTTGCCTGGGAGCTTTTGTTAAATGCAATGGTCAGGAAAATTGACCTCACGTTTTGTGGTGTGGTTTCTTTTGGTTGTTTGTTTTTTTTTTTCTTTGAAGGTCAGATCCTGATTCACCGCACATACATGAATAAAGCCAGGAATTTACTGATGTGTCAATGTGGAAAAAGACAACAACCGAAAAACTCCAAAACAAAACCACTTAGTTGGAAAAAAAGGGAAAAACCTTTGCAATAACATCTTTGGGCTTTGAAATACAAGCTGCATCAGAGGATATGAGTATGTTACTGGGTGTGGTAGGGTCTCTTCTATCCATGAACATGATGCCATGTAACAAACATCATGAGACAAAGTAAACCCAGTTTCTCTGGTGGGCTGGACTCTCTGGTTGTAAAACACTACTGCAAGCATTTTACTTAGGAAGGGAATTAAAAGCCTCTCAAGGATACATAAGAAAAATGCTGATCCTGAATGTATAAATGGACACATTTTAATCCTTAAGTTATTAATTATTACTCATGATTAATCTTAATTATTTTATTAGTACTCCAAACCCATGGGTCAAGTTGCACACTGAAGTTGGTGGGAAGTTTTCTGGAGAATCTCTTGGGTTGGTATATTATCATTATTATATTGAATATTAGTCGAACTAAAGAGACCAACTCCTACCATCCCATCAAATTACAGGATATATTTGGGTTGCAGGCGTAACTCCATTTCTTTGTCATCAGATATAACTGCAAATTTAATGCACAAAAGGAAGGGGAAATAATCCCTTCACCCACGAAGACATAAATTAAATGTTACCCCACGCTAAAAAATGTCACCCTAAGTGAACCTTATGTTCAGGAAAATTCAGTTCGTATATTCAGTACACAGACTCTGTGCAAGCCGATGGCAAGTACTTTCTGATTTGTACATTTTATTGAGAATTTTCCAGTGGAGAAGCTTGGCACCCCCCTCTCTCTGGCCACCTCTACCTTCCAACTGCCTCCCTCTCCTCAATTAACTACAAGAATCTTTTTCTTCTGAGCCTATAGCTTGTAATATACATAAAAGCAGAGTTTGCTTTGATCTTGACAGTGAAACGTTTATTTTTAAACTCGGACTGGGCTGTTGTCCAGCAATGCTCTTTCCTTTGCATCATGCTCTGGGTTTCAGCTCCGCAGTCTGCCTGGGTGCAGCTGGACCTGCTGCAAGAGGAACCTGGCTTGATGGGTCCTGCTGAGCTCCCTCCCTCTCCCCCTATTCCTCCTTCTCCTCTGGTTTTGAAATTCAAATTGAATGCAATTTTCAGCTCATTTGAGCCAGAATATACTCTTGCTGAGCTTCAGTGGCTCTTAAATTCAAACTCGAAGGAGAAAACAGATATCATCTGTCACTGAGGGTGGGAAGGGTGTCCTCCCCACATTTTATTCATAGGAGGCAGGGCTGCACTGACTAATTCCAGTCTTTCTGACTAATCACTCACTGGCAAACTAATCAGATAATCAATGTGGCTGTTTTCTTGTAGTTTGGTCTCTTTTTGCAGGGTATTTTGTATTTCTCCAGCCTATTTACTATTTCTATTTAATGTCCTAGAAGTGCCCTAGCTGGAACACCTGTGTTCACATTTGACAGTCCCTGCTTGTTTCAGGTCTCGTTGACTCCATCACAGGCAGAACTACAGATGGAAATGCAAAAATTGGGTAGTTGGCTGAGGAGAGGCAAAAGGAGAGAGAGGATTTTCAAAAGAAGCTTAAATAATGGAGAGGAGCAAAAGGAGAAACTGTATTAAATGCCTTAGCTGTTTTTGTAGCAGCAGGTTTAGGACCATGTACATCTTTGGAAGACATGCAACAGCTACTTTATTAAACATGTTTCATACTAATATATGTGCAAATATCAAATATCACTTCATGGGAGATTGGAGTCCTGCTTAAGAGTAAAGAAAAAATATAACTCCCTATTTTGCCTTACTGCCTTTTTTTTTGTTTATTTGTTTGTTTTTTTTTTAATATTATTATTGACATATAAAACTACTTTTGCAAAGAGGATCAGCTTCAGCTTTTACTGCACTCCTTTACGAACCTCTCTTTCAGCTGGTGAAAATAACACTGGTTTGGAGATTGGCAAACTACCTTTAAAAGGGAATGTTGCAAGAAACAGCAATTTGGTAGGTGTAAGGGCAAAGCTAAAGTACAATCTGTGCTAGTAGAGAAAATAGGTTACTTAATCTAACAGCATGATAGCATTTTAATGCTGCTCTGAGCAACATCAGCTTGTTGCTGGCAAGAATCCACAACCTGAATTTTTGTTTTAGCAAAATCTACGTGCCGTCAAGGATGTCAGAAATAGATGGGACATCTGCAAGCGGTGAGAAATTAAAGTCAGACTGGAAATAATATCAAACACCATGCTGTTGTATCAATTGTTTCTGTGCTCTAAAGCCTCAATACATTACTAAACCTAGCTTATGGTTGAAAATGGCAGTTCTTCAGCTTTCTTGGTGCCTGTTCTTTTGTCCTAGTGGGCAAGGATTTGTGTACAATTAGGGCCCCATCATAGACTAATAGGTTAGAAGGGACCTCAGGGATCATCTGGTCCAATCTTTTAGGGAAAAACACGTGGGAAAATATGTAAACAGTTCTCAGTTGTCAGTGTGGGTACTATCAGTTTATAACTAAAAGAATCCTTTCTTGACATGAGCTAGATCAAACCAAAGATACTAGTTTGTGGAGTCAGCTGGCCAGTTTGCAATAGCCAGAGGTAGATGCCTTGCACAGAAGCCTGCGTGCTGTTATGGCAGAACTCATGTGGTTTTTATTAGAGACTCGCTGGCAAAAAGCAGTGATGAGAAGGCACTGTCGGTGTGTGTTAGGCGTAGCCCAAGCTCACCTTTGGGACTGGGCCCTTCAGGACACAGCCAGTGTTTAGAGAGGTGTGAATCACAGTGGAGTTTAGAGAGGTGACAGGCACAGGTGACAGGGTAGCAGGAACTGATTTCTAGTGGTCTTTTTGGTTGTAAATGCCTGATGTATTTACAATTTCTGAAGAAGAGGGTTTTGGAATCCCTTTTTAATTAGGTGATAAAATTCAAGTTATGCCTTGTTTTAGGCACCTTGGTGGCTCTGAATCTTCCCCTTTGTCTCCATCAGTTCTGTTAGACATTGACACTGACCTGCAAAGCTGGTGCTACACGTCTTTATAAAGAAATCTGATATTCCTATGGAAGTTATGATGATATATGTAAATCAGCTGCCATAGCTACACTGTCACCTCTTCAGCTGAAAAAGAAGGGCAAATAATTTTGTTGGTAGCTGCTGAAACCGTCAGCTGCACTGTCATTAATACTCTACCCTCTTTCCTGGAAACTCAATATGTCAGCTACCTGATGTACCCTTCCTCTTCCAAGAATATATCTCTCCATTCCTTCAAATTCTTCTTGAGCTGAGACCTCCCATCTGACAGTTTGTTGTTCTTCTGACCCATTAGTTTTCCCTCCCATTCTTTTTTCATACCGTCACGTGTTTGTTGTAGTTTTATCATGTGCTAATGACCAAAACATGAGTGTATAAAGTAATGTGTCCCATTGCTATTATGCCTTCTTATTTCCTCTTCTGTCTTGCATGGAGAATAGCACTGGGATAAAGCATTAGGGTTTATTTTTGTTTATATTCCTGTGATGAATGCACCTACACTGTCATTATCCTGATCACTGTCTACTATACCCTGGACTACTCTGTTTGGACTTTGGCACTGGATCTGGGAACTTCCCAGATTGCTTTTTCTGCTGTCTAGGGAAAGACTTTTCATGTGGAGAGACATACTTCTCTAAAGCAAGTCCCTCTCTGTGGATGTCATTGCTGAAATTTCTTGTTCCATATTCCCTACACTGCCTTGCTGCTTAACCCTGATGGTCCCAGAGATCTTCTGTCATCAGTCCCCTCATCTATAATTTACCTTTCGGGGGTCACGGAGGCAGCTGAAGCACTGGTACACAGCTGGGACAAACTTCATGCTGGGATTTGTGTAATAAAAAGTGGTTTGCTTCACAGCAACACAAGAGCCATAGGAATCCAGGTGAAATAAGGAGTGCATGCCTCTTTGTTTTGGTGGATCTTCTGGCTCTCACCCCTCTCTGGCACTTGCCCTTCATTCAACCCATAGCTGCCTGTCTTGATTTGTGCTTGGCCCTTATGAAAAACTTTTTGTTGCAGAAGGAAACAAAACTGGTTGTCAGTGGACACTGACATCAGTGGGATTTTTACTTTAAATAAGTCTTCATAAATTGCCTTCTCGTTATCCCAGATATTCCTGTACAACTATAATATTGCTAAAAATCAGTGGTTGCACCTCTTAAGTTCTCTATGTAAGTAGAGGCTTGGATATCTGAGGAGTCCTATTAAAGATACAGATTTCCACGTGAAGGCTGGACTGCAGATTGCAAAACTCTGATAATCATTGTCCTATAAAACACCTGTTGGTGTGTCTGTGTGATATTGGCGTATGTAGGTGTGTATCCATAGAGAGAGACATAGGTTTTATGATGTCTCTTAAAGAGCAGATTACTTGTTGCTGTTCAGAGGTCACTGGGTGACCTGCAGTTCCTGCTGGATTACAACACACTCAGTAAAGAGCACAGTTTCAAATGAATAAATAACTACTAACCAAACCTGAACCTGTAAACAGGGGATTGTGTTTTAATTTCATATCTGCTTTAAATCTGAGATGTTCATCCTTCTGACTGGTGATTATTCTTTATCATTCTTCTCTCTATTTTTTGTTTCTTAACAGTGTTTCAAGAAATTTAGTAGTGTAGAATCAGAACTGCCCTCTTGGAAATTATCTTTAAAACTATTATTGACTTTAACAGGATTAATGGTTGTGGTAGGGAGCCTGAGAAGGTGGTCTTACAGCACATGCAGCATCTGATGCTTAAATAACAAACCACATCAAGCCAACTATTTCCTCGAGTCACATTTTGTTCCATCCTGGCACAAACCAGACTGGGATGACAAATTGTATCACCAAAGAGGCATGACATTAGCCTTGTATATATATTTTCTCTGGCCTTTGTATTGGCACAGCAACAATAGTTTTAAGTATGGAGAGCCAAAACGATAACTTGTATATCAGATGGGGTTCGGTTTTCCCTGTGGACAAAACTCTGATTAGCCATTGGAGAAAAGCTTTGTGTCTCAGTTTTCCTCCCAGGCTGGATTTTGTTCTGTGCTTTAACAGACAGCTGTTGTGCTCACAGAGTGAACTTAGAAGGGCTGGAGCTGGCTGGAGGGCTGCTGGACACTGGTGCAGCAGGAGATGAAGTGACCCTCCTGTCTCAGGGGCAGCCTGGTGCTCTGGTGGTTTGTGTATTTAAGAACAGTTCTTTTACTAAAGGACTGCTCTTGGCTTCCATTTAATCCAACGGGGATCTGCATATTGTGAGAAGCCTGGTGTGAAGTGATGTCTAATAATCATCCTTGACAGTGTTCAAGATTGTGCTTGGGGGACAAACAAGGAGCTCCACTTCAGTGGTAGACTTGAAAATTTGTATAGCAGATCTGCATCCACATCCAGCTGTGACATGGGAAATAAATACGTCTGCATGGCCAGATATAGGTCACGAGTGCCTTACCTCACAGTGGCCAGGTTGTTGAAGTCACTTTCCGAGATGGGGTGTGTGAGGGCAGTGACCAAAAACGTGTTCGTTAAACTGAGAATTCATAGAGAGAAAATACTGGTTGATGTGAATGAGTGTAAATCCATTATGTGGACTTCTAATGCATTAATTTCCTATTTGGGATGAATGATGGCCCTTAGTGGTTATGGTAAGGATGCCATTGGGTTTGTAAACTTCATGGCAGTGTTTGAAGAATAGAGAGGCTGGTAGGGAGATGGGATGTCATGTAACTTCATCTGGATCTTCTCTGATGTGCTGAGATTCTAGCATATGTTTTCTTGATTGCAGATCTGAGGCAGCACCATCAGGAGATTTGGTCAGAGATCGTGAAATCACTGAGAATAAGAGTTGCAAGATCATACTGTTAACTAGAAATTCAATTATTCAAATGTGGTTCCAAAATGCAGAGGGCTCAGCAAGCATGTAGGCTATTATTTAGACTTACTGAATCTCTTTTTTTTTTTTTTTTTTTTTTTTTTTTCCTCCTCTTTTTTCTTTTTTACAACAAAACCCCTGGGCACGTGTTTCACTGGTAATTGTGCTGTTGATTCACTTATGCTTTTCAAAATTTAAGAAGTCCTGTCTCTAAGATTGTGATTTTTGGAGTGCAAGATCAGAAACTAAGCCCTCTTATGAATGAAAATAGGAACTTTGGGTTTTAATAAGATTTTATGGTAAGTGTGGCAACGGTAAGCCAGTCCTGGCTTTGCTGCACATATGTAGCTCTGTGCTTTGAGACCCTTGAAATGTCTGTTTTTAGGACATCAGCAGGGGGCTAATGAAAAGGCTTTGTTGATTTTAACGAATTGCAAGCCAGTGTAGCCAAAATAAATATAATCTGCTTTTTGGATTAATTGTCACACATGATTTTGTCTACTAACAGTGATTAAAGAACCCTGGTAGACCAGAAGCGTAGCTGCTCTCTGGTGACTCTTGCTAAAATAGCAATAAACAGAAGTAAATAAAGACTCAGAGCATTAGTCTCCTTTAGTAAACAGTGACACTGCATATAATCTTGGGGGAAGACTTTGAAATCCTGCAGCATGTACACAGTGTCACTTTTTCTAGTGTAGAGAATGTTGCTTATGTCAGAGACCTGAAAGTGATGGCATCACCAAGATGCTCTCTGTATGTTGCTGACTTGCAGTCCTTCTTCAAGAGTGACCAACCCAACTGGACACTTTACGAGGACCAATATTTATTGCTCAGCCATTTTTATCCATCAGCAGACATCAGAAACAAACTTGAAAATACCCAAAACTTGAGGGATTATAACAGGAAAATGAAGAGGACATCAATCATGAAGATGTTTAGAGGGATGGAGCAGCTCTGCTATGAGGACAGGCTGAGAGATTTGGGGCTCTTCAGCCTGGAGAAGAGAAGGCTTCCAGGAGACCTTAGAGTAGCCTTCCAGTATCTGAAGGGGGCCTACAGGAAGGCTGGGGAGGGATTATTTACAAGGTCTTGCAATGACAGGACAAGGGGCAATGGGTTTAAACTGGCAGAGGGGAGATTGAAACTGGATGTTAGGAGGAAGTTGTTTGCAGTGAGGGTGGTGAGACACTGGCACAGGTTGGCCAGGGAGGT
The DNA here is from genome assembly GCA_013399775.1 of Semnornis frantzii. Lineage (NCBI taxonomy): Eukaryota > Metazoa > Chordata > Aves > Piciformes > Ramphastidae > Semnornis > Semnornis frantzii. The sequence goes on from VWYK01109847.1 coordinate 25,138, forward strand.
TGTGGCTGCTCCCTTCCTGGAGGTGTTCAAGGCCAGGTTGGAGGAGGCCTTGAGTGACCTGTACTAGTGGGAGGTGTCCCTGCCTATGGCAGGGGGTTGGAACTAGATGATCTTTGAGGTCCCTTCCAACCTTACTATTCTATGTTTCTGTGAATTGCTTTTGTAATTATACAGCCTTTGACCCACTGTAATTCCATCAAGTTAATGAATGGAGGGCCAGTGCTGGTGCCTCGTACCTTAGTCTTTGTAAACTGATAAAAAGAATTACTTGACCCTGCTGGCATCGTTTATCACTGATATTTTCCCACTGATATTTTCCTGATCCCCTTCACATTTGTTGTGAGAGGCAACAATTACAGTTGGTGGTATTGTACTCCTCCTGAGCGCTCACTGTTGCTTTTAATCAGTGGATCGAAGAAACAAAACAAACGAAAGCATCTTCCTTCTTCCAAGAGGGAATTATTGCCACAGTATCAAATGTTGGGAATTATTTTAGGCTTTGTTGTAGCAGGTAAAACACCTTTGTGAGAATGGCAGGAAATGAAGGAGGTTTCCTAACAGGACTTTGGAAATACCAAAAACCAAAAGATAGCAAAATATGAGGAAAGTTTAAGGAAAAATCCTACAAAAACATGGATAAAGGCTGAGCTTTCTAACAAATCTTCAGCTCGTATTCATCTGTCCCTAGCTGTACACCCCTGGAAGGCACACGGCACTGTTCTACAAGGGTTTTATCTTTTATGTGACAGCTAACAATCTTCAAATTAAGCAAGCAATCATCCTCAGGCTGTTTTTATAATTGTATATCTCCTTCTCGATGTATGGAGTTAGATTCTTGTTTGGTATTTTTGGTGAAGTTGCGCGGCAGTTACAATCCATGTCTGTCCTTACAGGCTGTGCGAAAAATATCCTTTGATATCATGCTCAGGATAGGAGTAAGACCCACCAAGGACCCATCCTTCTCTTACCTGGCAATCATTAGGAGTTTGGAGACTTGCCCAATGGTGTAATTCAAGTCTCAGTCTTAACTGCATATCTTATTGGTTAAAAATAGGAGCCAACTCCAGCTCATCAGTTTTGCTAAGAAACTATTGATTGTGATTAGCAAGCTTAAAAATAATTACCTTGTGTGTTCATTGCTATCTTTGGACATACTCTCATATTCCTTCTCTTATAGAAGGTATTGAGCAGCACAATACGGTGATTTGATGACTAAGGTGTTACACTGCATTGGCAGGAGGATAGGAGAAGTGTATTGAGCACTTCTTCATTGTTCCATCTCCCAGTGATTAAACAAATGCACAACACCTACTCAGGGGACAAAACCTACTGGCCCTACTGAAGTGTACAAGATGAACTCTCCACCACCTTGTTCCCGTGGGGGGATGTATATCCAGTCCTTCCCAGTTTCAGTCATGACTTTCACTGCTCAGCTCTCCTTTGTCAGGAGCCCATCCAACACCACAGGGGCTGCACCCTGGGGAGGAGTGAAACACTTGATTTGCTTAGCACCTGGGAAGGTGAGGATGAGTCTCACCTGCGTTTGAACACCTGATTTAAAAGTCTGATGGTGCTGATTTGTACCTGGTAGTGAGCTGACCCTGAATGGCTGACTCAGATAAGGATACATGAAAGCCTGTCTGTCTTTGGAAGTTGTCCCTGTAGCAGGGACAGTAGCAGCAAGCAGCTAAATTTTTGTTACTTACAGCACTGTGTATTCAAGTGAAACAGCATCCACTTCTGTCTCCTCAAGCCTAGGTTGCCTGCTGAGCATGTGAGAAGAGCTACCTATTCCTGTCAGACTTCTAATGCGGGTCAGTAACCACTTCAGGGGGCCACCTACCCCAGGCTTTAACCCTTGAGCATCCCTGGAAAAGCTGATTTCTTGCCATGTTGCTCTCCTCTGTTGAGAGAGCATAGGAAGAGTAACTTTTCTACTTAAGTTTGATGTCAGAAGTTGGATGATGCAAACGCTGTTGCATGATACTGTGCCTGTAGCATCTCCCCACCTTGTTCATTTGGTTTCATATTCACTGTGAATGTGTCAGGAATTCAGATCCTGGTCATCTGTAATGCCAAGTTTAGTTTTGCATTTTCAGTTTATATTTCTTCCAGAGTTTTATTCTCTTATTGGTTTGATGTCTACCAGGGTTACCTTCATTGGGCACCTGATGTGCTGGTGGGGACATGCATGTTAACGTGGGCTAGCATACAGATTACGTAGGTGTTTTGCAACCATGGATATGTGCTGTGAGACTGCGTGTTTCAAATTGAAGTCTTATTGCATAACCAGATAGTGACTTGGGAGGCAGGCTGGCTGCACACAAACTCTTCAGGCCCCTTGTAAGTCATGTGAAACTCAACATTTGTGTGTCTAGGAGAGGAATTTGTGTCAGTTTTGGGGGTTGAATGACTTCTTAAAATGTTTGCTGGTGCAGTGTTCTTCATATCAATACAGGTGGAAAAAGTGAGTGCAGAGTCACATCTGAGTTGCTGTGGACCATGTGGGTCTTGAGTTGCTTAAAGTACACAGAAAAATGAAATGCAAGGTTTCAGCACAATAGCAAGAGAAAATATAGACATGTTCGTTTTCCTGTATGCTGTGGTTTATGTCAGAGGAGAAGATGCAGATGGATTGGAGCTGCAGCTCTAAGAAAACAGGGCTGGGACAGGAGCGCTGCAGGACTGGCTGAAGAGCAGTGAACCTGGTGGAAAGTAAAGCTCTCTTCCTCTCATGGACCTCTTAAGGTATAACCTCAAGGAAGGTCTGGGCTTTATGGATAGCAGGTGATGGTGTGGGAAGAAAAAACCTTCACTGGCAGGAGTTTCTGACAGCAACTTTATGCACTAAAAGTGCACAAAGTGTCATACACTTTGTAAGACTTTCTAAATGACTCTGAACCTGTATACTGCAGTAATTTCTCTATAAATGTCATTGTATTCTCAATAGACTCATACACATAAGTGATGTTTTTCCAAACAATTTGCTTAAAAGTATTTGGGCTGACTGAGAAAGCATTCTTGGAACAGCACCTCCACACACACACACACTGAAAAGAGACTTAGACTTGAGCTCTTAATTTAGAATCAAGCTGAATAGCATGATTATAGGATGGCAATGATTTGTTTAAAATATACATTTTCTCATATTGGAAAACAAATGATACTACTTTAAAATTTGATCTATTGGGCTGTACTAGAGCTAGGAATGAATCTTGTATTGCTTTCCTTGGTTTGAGTACCTTCTGCTTCACCCAGGAGACTGCGACAAATTTCTTCTCTGGCTGTCTCTCTTGTATACCTACATGGCTGCAACTACTGCCATTTCTGCATGCTTCACACTGTTTCTGGGAGAATATTATTACCTTAAACTGTCTCAGGAATACCAAATTACTTTCTTTAACATGGATGAATTTTGACAAGGGTTTTTGATACTTTTTGGAGAGAAGGGCATGATTTGGAAGAGCTTTACTAACAAACAAAGCAAAACACCTCCAATTTTGCCTACCAACAAGGAACTCTGGGCTGAAACTTCATGGAGAACCTGAGCTAGTTGGAAGTCCCCCATTTACTTAATTTGCCATGTGAATATAACTGGTGTACAGCCTACAGGCTATGAAAGCAACTCATGATATTACAGAGTCTTTTCTTTTTGTGTGTGTGTGTTATGTTTAACACTTTTCTTGACAGAAGTAGTGAGAACCAGGGAGAAATACTTCCGCCCATACGTAGTTCATAGCTCAGAGTCAACAACAGCCACTAACCTGGCAATAATTTCAATTATTGCAAACATGTGGGAAAGAGTACAGAAGAAGCAGGGCAAAAAAAGGAAAAGAAAAAATCATCACCAGGGACATTTCTTAAGCATAACTTTATTAAAAGTTCATGTTTGAAGTGATGTCATCCTTTTTATTCTCTGTATTCAACTGCCTTTCTAAAGCTTGGCATAGTTATTCTGATGTGCAGAAAAAATATTACATCAAAGGTGAACGTTTGAATCCTGGCTGAAAAATAAAAAAAAAAGAGGGCGGTGGAACACAGAGCAGGGGGAAGAACCCCCAAATGACTAAGAATTCTTAAAAGTAAGATATAAAAGAAAATAATAATTTCTCTCCCTTGACAAATAGTTCAAAAAGTAGCCAATAGTTTGGATCTGGTATGTCACATTGCATACAAATGAAGAAACTGTCACCATCAGTTTTCTTTGAAACCTTTTGATCTTACCTTCTGTGGTAAAGGGCATGTGACTTGATCAGGGCTTCTCCTCTCTGATACATGGTCAGAGTCCTGATCTACTGAAATAGCTCTGACAGGTTTCTCCACTCAATTGATAAAGCTGTTGTGTGTTGTTTTGTTGGTATTTTTTTCTTTTTTTTTTTTTCCTTTCCCTTCAGTGTCTTTGTTTGTGGTAGGTATGGTTCACCCTTCCCTCTCCATCTAGGAAACCCAGATTCCTAAGTTGGCTATTTTGAGCTAATCCATTGTGTTATGGCTTAGTGAGTAGTAGTTGTATACTTATTTTCTCTCAGTTTGGTAGGCTGACTCTTTTGTCTAGTAAAAACAGGAATATGGAATTACAGTGTCTTGCAAAGATGTTGGTCATGTCTTTTTTTCCTTTAATTGTGGAATATATCCTGATAATTCAGGATTGTTTTGTTACAGAGTGCCTTTAAATGGACAATTTGAATATGCATGGTCAGTAGTATCAGGGGACCCTAGTGGGAATGAAAGATTTTTAACAGGGCTGTAATACTTGTTCAGAAAGCACAGTTTCTGTGAGCTGTTTATATTTTTAATATGAGCTGTATTAGTTAATATGCTTTAATTGCCTGATGTTTTGGTCCAGAACTAGTGAAGTTGAAGAAAATTTTCCCAAAGGGCTAAATTCTGCTACTGTGGCAATTCATGGCAGAACTAACTTTGACTTTTCTGCTGTAAGGGAGAATTGAAATAGGAACTAAGCCCCAGGAGGTCTTGCTGGGCTCCTTTTCACAGAGTAAAGGCCAGAACACAATATCCTTAGGTCCCACGTGCTTTTGCCACCAAGCTCCTGGTGGAGGACGCCCTTGCTGGTAATCACTTTGAGGTGGTTTCTGGCACTGCCAGGGAACTAGTTTGCAAAATTTGTGAGGCTTGCAGCAGAGAGGAAGAAAGTTTATACTGATTTTCTTTTCTTTTTTTTTTTTTAGTTCCTTCTTCATTTTCAAAGGAAGGTGGTAAGCAGTGATTGAGATGTTCTCTACTCCAACTTCTTTAAAAAGTGCTGGAGTTACTGGGCACAAAGCAGTATTTATATGGGTGAAAGTTAATGAACAGTGCTCCAACGGAAGGTCAGACTGGGTGATCTCTTTTAGCCCGCAGCTAATTAACCCCTGAGTCTGCGATGCTGCCTTGCCCTGCAGCCTTGCAGATGGGGACTTATCTAAGAGAAACCGGATGATTTCCCAGGCTGTAGGAGTGACCGCGCTGACAACGGCCAGCCTGCCTCAGCAGGCTCTGCTCTGTTTGCTTTTCTCTTTGGCTTCTTGTCACCAGAGCATCCTTGTTACAAGGAACGAGCTGATAGAGACTGGAAGACAGCCTGAAGCATGCCAGCTCATCTGGGAGGTACAACTGGGTGAAGTGCAGCAGCAGCAAGTCGTTCTTTGCAGTCCTAGTACTGAAAGCAGTTTTGCAGCAATTTTGTTCTTCAGTGATTTTAATGCCGCTAGCAATTAAGCTGCGCTTACATGGTAAGGGTCCCTCCGCATGCTGAGGTGGGTTGCATGTACTGATCCTCAGAACTGCAAGAAGGTAGTTGTTGGGCTGCTTGTACAGAAGGATGTCTTTTGGAGTCTGTCCTTGTGTGAAAATCTTTTGGGAGAACCAGAATGTGTGGGGCCACTTTGGCAGCATGTTCTCTTGTTGCTAAAGTCCGTAAGCTCTTAGCTTCTGGTTTAGAAGACCATGTCAGGATGTCCTGCTGGGGCCCAAATATGCACTTAGGATGTTTTGCTTCTTGGCTGGCAAGAAAGGTTAGCATTTTATTTTGTCTGAAGAATTTGGCTTTTCCTGAGTCTGTGCTTTCTCCCTTATGTCATATGTTGTTTGAGCAGTAAGCTAGTATTGAATAGCAGCACCTGAAAAGTGATGGGTTTGGTTGCTGAGTGGAGCTGAGGGTCCTAACTATTGGGATCTTGGAATGCAAATAGCATCCAAATCAATATGGATTTACCTTTTATCCATTAACACAAAAGCAGGTGAGATGTCTTAATACAAGTGAAAAATCAGGCTTCCTAAAGCTCAGGACAATCAATTCTAGATGTTCTGGATGCTTTAACCCCTGGAATATAAATGGCCAGAAACACCAGTGGCTTGCTTGCTTCCTTCTGGACTATCTGGAGATGTTTGTGATCTCCCCAGCACTGTTTATCTGGGGTAGGTGGCACCTCAGCAGCCAGCTGCCAAGCAAGGAGGCCTTGCTAGTGGTGCTGAGGGCTGGTAGAAAGACTCAAATCTGGCTCAAGATAAAAGGCTTCCATTTAGACCCCATCTCCCTGGCTGGAGGGAAAAGGATGATGAGGACCTGACAAACTCACCATTTCCCCGCCAAGGGGTGTGGGAAAGGAATGCTTAACGCTTAGCAACAGAGTTTAGGAGATCCAGAAAACTACCCATTTGCTTTTGAGGCTTACTTGGTATAATTCCTCACAAGGAGAGGATTTTACAGTAGAACAGAAGGTTGAGGAATGGAGTGTTTGCAAGGGCAAGAATAATTATGTGTATGGACTGAGAGCCTAAGGCCTTTTTGGACTCAGTCACCTCTATCTGTCTGCCTTGTGTACAGGAGGCAAGTTACTATGTAGTTTAAAATGTTGGCTATTTTATGATAATAATAATACTAACAGCAACAACAATTTAAAGATTTTTCCCAGCTGTTGGAGGATGCAATTTTTCTTTCATAGGCCATTATGTATGCAAGACCAATTGGTAAACTGCAATGTACTATTCTGTAATTATTCTCCCCTGCAGCTTTAATGAGGAGATCTGCGTGCAGTTTGATGGGAGAATATACTCTGCAGACAGCTACATCGAAAATCAAGACAGGTGTAATCTGCTTACTGTAGTCTGTGAATCCTCACCATGTGGCTATGTTATCTCTAGTGCATGTTTATAGAAAGATGCTTGTAAAAGGATTTAATTTAATGGAATAATGGTAACTGACACTATGAAAATGAAGGGGCTCAACTAATATGGTGAACAGAGTCATATAAATACTAAACGATTAAAAAGTGCTGTGTTGCATCACTCAGTTACCATCATATGAAAGAGAAATATCAATTCAGTCACTTTAGGTTAGCAATAAAATAATGTGTTTTCTTTTACTATATAATCTCAGAACAGAGTTTGGAGAAAACATACCATTTTGGTGTGTGCACGTAGAGATCAGTGCCCAGTTCTGCAGCTGCACTTGCATGGGCAGATATGCATGGCTATCGCTGGAGTTCCGCATGAGTGCATTTCCAGGACTGGAATCCTAAGAGCAGAATATCTATTAGGAGGCAGATACTTAGCTGGGCTGTAGCCAAAACCTGCAGTGTCTTTCAAGTGGAAGAATAGTTCTGTGATGAAAGGACCAGTTGAGGCTTTGCTTGGGAACCCATTTGATCTGTGGTGGGAAGGCTTCAAGATAGTCACAAATGATGTGCCTGTTTCCTTACCTTCACAATAATAATGACAGTAAACTATTAGTAAAAAAGCATCTCAAGTAACTTTCTATTTTGAAGCGTGTTGGGAAAACAGACAAAAAAACGGAGCAACTCCATGCTAGCACAAGCATTCATTTAGAAAGATGAAATTATTTAGGCAGAACTGTGGATCTAGCTCTTTTTTTCAGAGCCTGAAAGAAATTATACCCAGTCATTCCACATGGATGTGATTTATTAATTATCAGTCATTCTTAATCACTTGATACTGACATATATCTAACACACTGGAGGGTTCAATATCTGAAAGAATACTTAGCATGATTTTTCTCAGCAGTCCATTTTTAAGTGCTAGGAGGAATAATGTGCTGCCAGGACTTTGGTATTGTCTTTCTGATACTGTACTTCTCCTTGAACGTGGAGTGTGAGTGCACAGAGGATTGTAAAAAGTTTCTAGCAGGAGCTATGCTAAGTGTTTCTATGCTTCTCACTGAATTGCTTGGAAGCATTTGGATTACAAAATTTGAACATTTTGTGACACATGGTTTTTTTTTGTTTTTTTTTTTTAATGTTTAACCCTTTTGGTGTTAAGGTAAATGGATTTGTTTTGTTATCCATTGCAGGGATAGTGAAACTGCATGATTGGACATACAATGTTATCGCACCAGGCAAAATTCATTAAAAAAAGAAAAAAATTACTAAAAAGCACTTTTCCTGGGGGAAGGCAGGGCCTGGATGGGAGTTTGGTATTGCTGTTAATTATTCTTGTTGTGCTGATGTTGCTGAGATTTTAAGTCTGGTGACTGGACTGACAAAGAAGCAACTTTGATTTCTGCACGTATGTTAGAGTTACTTGCAAGACTGGGGCTCACAGATTGCTCTGAAGCTTTTACTGCTCCTGCAGAACATTTCCATNNNNTCCATAGTTCCAGGAGTTTGATCACAAATGCAGCATCTCTCTGCTAACGCTGTGCAGGTTGATAAAACAGTTGCCGAGCTGGAGTCCCTAAAGAAATTATTAATTATCTGGTTAATGTGCATCAGGCTGTGGGAGTGTGAGATTAATCACCAGTGCAGGGATGAGTTGCTGAAGTGGATTTTGGTTTCTCATCTCCTGTCACTCGGTAATGGCTTTTCCTTCCTTCACCATCAGGTGAACAGGTGCGGAGATGCTGTATTTTCATTTTCCTGTAGCTGGTAACAGCCGGTGACCAGGAGATGCCTTTTTCTCAATCCTGCTGCATGAGCAATTTACAACATGGAGCACTACCTGTTTTGGATGTTCCAGCTGCGGGAGATGCTCCTACAGCACAGAACTGACCCGAACCTTCCCAGATAAACACATTTCAACACATGCGTTCAGGGAGGGGTGCCAGGGAGGAATGTTGAGCTGAGCTGGGGTTGACTTTTCTGTATTCCCCAAGTCTCAAAGGAGTTGACTTATATTTGGATGTGGAATCGCAACTTGACTCCTATTTTGAACATATTTATACTACTCAGAGCTCTTCAGTAAGCAAACATTCAGCATGCCTCCTTTGTTTAATGTAACAAAAGAAAATTGTGGTCTTTTATTGGAGAGATACAGAAGAAGGTTCTTCTAGCTCAGTCTTTAGTGGCACCATCCTTAAAGCCAATGGACTGCATAAATATTCAGCTATGGGAGAATGAGTCAGACTCCGGTGGTGGTGAATCAGTCAGGGCATTCATGTGCAACATGCAGCATTTGTCCTGTCCCATTAACTGCTGTTAACCATCAGCAGCTGCACCAGAAATTGTTCAGTGAAGCCCTGATGCTCTTCCAGAGATCTTTACTGGATTACACACACTTGTACCACATAGTGCACAGATGAAAAAACTGTGGAGTAATTTGTCTTTAAAATTTTGCAGTTGTGTTACCACATGAATTTTGTACATGAAACCATAGCAGCTCTGCCTAAGGGTCAGGACCACTGGCTGAAGAGTCTTTCGCTTTAGTGACTACTATTGAGGAGAGGAAGGAGGATGAGATGGAGAGAGCTATGTTGTAGCATCTAAAGCAGACAGTTTGCCTGAGGCCAAGGGAGCATCTTCTAGTTAAGAAGGGAAGAAGCTATAGACAACAGCACAATTGTTCCATTAATATATGCTGAGGGACAGAAGTAGAATTTAAACCTATCTTTATAAAGTCTAGTCATTCGAATTACTTTATCATCTCTAACATGAATGATGTTTCTCCCTGAGGAAGTTCTGTAAATGACCACAGCTATCATGACTTTGAGATGCATGTCACTTGAGACTGGAGACTTGTTTTTAAAACCTTCTACTTGACTATGTTGTATCAAATGTTGGAGTTTTTTTCCTGATGTGAACATGCAGGTATTTGCCTTCATCAGCCTATGGGGTTTGTTTGTTCTTGGCTGAACTAGAGGGAGTTTTGTCCCTGGTGAAGAGAAAAGTTTTGATTACCTTGCCTCTTCAGACAGGCAGAGATATACTCATATTTGAGATTGCATTACACTATCCCAGCTTTTGCTGTCATTGCTGTCATTATTGCACTATCTTGAATCCCTCTTCAGCTAAAGATATTACCTGGGGAGGGAAGGAGAGAGATGTGCAGTTTTCAGAGAATTTGCTTTTTATAATAGCTATGTGCTCCAGTCTGGAGTCCCTGAACAGCCCTGTGATGGCATAAGCATCTATTTGTTTGGAAGGCTATGGTATAATTTCACAGTAAATGTAGATGACCCATTTGTGTTTGAAACTCCCTAACCAGCAAGTCCGCATGGCAGCAGTGGGGTTTTAAATGTTAAGCAGTCTTCAGGGCTTCAGGCTGAGTATTTGCATCAGAGTTGTTTGGGTTTCTGCTCCTTGTAGAGCTTTCTGAGCTTGTTGTGATAAGTAAAATCAAGTTTACTTTGTTAAGCTCAGCAGTTCCCAGCACTGAAGAGATAACAGGAGGGAAATAAGATCTGTAGGAGGCAAGAAGTAAATTTCTGTCCGTGTAGGGGTGCAGGCCATTCTGTTTTGGTATGATTTTATTGGACGGCGATGTGGCTGTTTCTTTATGCAAGGTTGTGTGACCATGCAGGTGTGTGTGCTTGCCCACAGTGGTGTACAACAGCTATACAGTAGGAGTGTAAATTCTGGTAAATGTGTGAACCATAAAGACAGTAACTCGCTCGACTCTTCTGTTGCAGTTGATCTCTGATACTTAAAAATAAGTAGAATAGCAGAGTTTCAGATGAGTAAATTGTGCAAGTCCATGCCTAATTTACATGTACGATCACCTTGACTGCTTGTACAAATCAGGTAATTGTGCATGCAAATAGCTAATTAACACAATTAGCTGATCTATTGATGCAGTCTTAGGATCTGTAAGTGTGTACTAGTCGTGTACTTATGTATCTGCAAACCAATTGTATGCAAAAATCTAACCCCTTTTAACTGTTAGCAGGTGTGGGTAGTTGCTTATTTTTTAATGTCACCATTTTTTTGTCTTTGGAGTGGAGAGGTGTCTGATGAGGATCACAATTGTTAGTGCAGCTGGGGTCTTAAATCACTCAGGTTTGTTAGAAATACTTCAAATTAGCAAGGTGGTGTTGCTGCTGAAGCACCTAGCACTGTGACCTGTAGCAGGCAGGCTGGTCTGGTGGCACAAAGGCTACAGTTGTACTTATCTTGTATAACTCATTCCATACGAGCACAGGACTGTACTAGTTTTGCCCTATGGCTTCATAAAAGTACCTGTGAATACCTACTTATTACTATTTTTAGATACGCAAAATATTTCAGATTTTAAACCTGCCTGCCTCCTTGATAGGGAAGAATTTACTCAGAAAAGATTTAGAGGGTGAGTCTCCTAATTTTATCTGTTTCTCCAACTTAAAGGTCTTTTCCTTAGCATTTGATGGTGAACCAGGAATATCCAGGCAAGTTTAAACATGCAAATTAAGTTTTGCAACTGTGACACTAAGAATCCAAGAAATTGCATTTCTCCCATCTTTATTTCTATTGTTTTTCTAGCTGTTGTGGGGCAGCCAGTCTTCTTTCATCACAGTAATGATTTTTACTTTCAGAACAAACATAATGTGAAGTTGCAGTCAATTCCTACAAATAGTTTAACATCAGCATTCGTGGCTTCAAGTTGCATCTGCACAACAGTAGTAGCATGCTCTTCTGAAGGCAAGTATTTCTTGAACTACCTTTTTAAAACCATTTCCTACATATACAACAGAAAACTTAAATCTGCTTATTAGATTTGTGACCTACCTAATATCCCAATTGCTCTTCAAATTTTCCTTCTTACAAGTGTAGTTTTATTGTAAAGCAAAGATGAGATATGCCAGTTGCTGTTTAACTGGCTGCAAATCAAATCCTGCCTGAAAGTTTGTGTCCAATGCCATTCCCCCGTATTCCCTTTCATACTTCTCACATTGATATTTGTGGTACGTAGCATTTTCTGTACTCGGGGGACTTCAAAACATTGAAAATCAATTTATTAGATGCTGATTGTGGAGGTACTGTGTTGGCAAAAGGAACACTTGTTACTTGCTCCATGTTAACACTCTCACATCCATAAAATTATAGAATTGTAGAATTGTCAGGGGTGGAAGGGACCTCGAAGATTATCTAGTTCCAACCCCCACTGCCGTGGACGGGGACACCTGACACTAGATCAGAGCCCCATCCAGCCTGGCCTTAAAAACCTTCCAGGGATAAGGCTTCCACCACCTCCTTGGGCAACCTGTTCCAGTGTCTCGCCACTCTTCTTTCTGCGTGGTCCTGATGTGCACAGGAAGGAATCCACTTTCTGTTTTGATCAAGAGTGGACATTCTGACCTTTGGGGTCCAGTCCTTAGCTCAGTGCACAGTTTATGCCAGCTGCACTGCTTTTCCAGTTCAGTAACAACCACATACTCTACTACAACTGATGTCACACAATCAAAGATGACATCAGGATATATAATGGTAATACAATTCATGATTGCACTTTTGCCACCCACCTCCAGCAGGCTACTTACAATCAGCATTACCTTAAACCACTTCTTAAATGCAAGACAGAAAGATGAGAAAATTTAGTAACTTGATTTATAAGCAACCTCAGTTTATTTCATAGCAGGGACAAGAACACAAATAAAGGTAGTAGGCAGGGGGGGGAAAAAGTTCATATTCTCATTAGTATTTAGTAATATAGTAGCACTTCAAGGCTAAAATGTGCTTGGTATTTTCCAGCTGAATCTGCTCTGTGAAGGGAATTGTATGGCCAGAAAAGCTGGGATGTCTCTTTAAAACACCACTGTGAAATATTTTGCTGTCCTCTAGAAGGCCACCAGATGAAAGACTCGAGAGACACAGTGTAAGACCTCCTGTGAAAAAATCCTATTTCTGATAGAGCTGTATCCATCTAGTGGTAGCTGGGTGCAGAGTCAAGAGAGAGAGGAATGTCAGCCTTAACGTGGTCACAAAGTCTCTCCTGAGGGTCAGGATATTTCTAAACAGGTACAGAAGGAGTGCCTCAAATACACACAGATAATCTACTTAAAGGTACATTTTTAAGAAAGCAGAATGAAAAGTGAAGTAGTGGAGAAATTCCATACTTCTTGTCTGCCCAGTATGCTTTGCAGTGTGAGTGAAGAAGCATAAAACCCACAGAGAGCCTCCTTTCTTTAGCAAGCTGTGTAGTGGCACTCTGTGAGGTGAGAATTAACCCCCCAATACTGACCAGACAAACCCCAACAACGAAACACTCCAAACGAACAAAGCCAACAAATAAGCAAAAAACCAAAGCCCCAAACAAACAACAACAAAAAAACAACTAAACCAAAGCATTGAGAAACCACTGAAAAATGCCACCCCTAAAACTCGAAACAAAACACTGCTTGGTCTTGCATGCTGATACCTGAGAGCACATCCAGCTGTAGTGTCCAGTTCTGGAAACAGACTGGAAGAGCTGAGTGTGTGCACAAGCTCTTCCCCCCTCCCCCTCTGGTGGATGCTTTACAATTTAAAGATGCAAAACTCATCGAAAGACAAATGATGATTAGTGAGAAGCTGATGTCTGTCTGCTGCAAAGGGGAGCTGAGGACAAGTACTTTATTCCTGGCCGTAACAGTCCTTGATTTCTGCCTTAGTCTCTCAAGGAACAGTGGCAGCTGTCAACCATTTTATTTAAAACTCTGTTTTGACAAAAGCAACAGCTTTTAAGATTTTATAATTCATTTCTCAAGTCCTAAAATTTAAAAAACCAATTGGTTGTAAAAATGTTTTCTGTCATTGACCAGCCAAATTTTGCTGTTGAACTTATGAATGAGACTGGGGTAGAAACAAAACTGAAACTGAATGTGACAAGCGAAGCTTCTGTAGCTCTTTTCCGTTGGAACGGTTTACATGCTGGGTTTGCCACATCACAGAACTACTTGCAGAAATTGGGTTAAAGGCTTCTAGCATGCTTAAGTGTCTTAGAGGTATGTGGTGTTTTTCATTCTGGCCTGACACTTCCTGTGGGCTGTACAGTGCCAGTTGGAAAGAGACATCTACCGAACAGTTTAGAAATGGGAAGGGCAGAGATCATACTTACAGTGAAGATGTTTACACTTTAATTTAGTCAAAATACTGTTAATATCCATGAATTCAGGCTTAAAGCCTTCTCTGAAACTTTAGGAATTACCTGTAATTTTGAGAGAGATCTATGTCCTATTGAATTAATCAGGAAAACATCTACCTTTGATGGAATTAAGTTCCCACTTTCTGCTATTTTTGTTAAACCCTATCTTTTGCTTTAGTTCTTATGTGCTTGAACATGGCTTGTAGGCTTTTTTTTCAGAAAGGATTCACCTGCAAAGCATTGAAGCAGCACCTCCATTCTCAGGCATCTCACTTGGAAGGCCCTAAAATTTGATATTATTTCCAATTACTCATAGACACTAAGTAAACTGAAAGTGCAGTGTTGTTGTAAGTGCCAAATCACTGCAATATGCAGATGGAATCATAGAATGGTTTAGATTGGAAGAGACCTCAAAGATCGTCCAGTTCCAACCCCCTGCCATAGGCAGCTTGGTGTCATCTGCACACTTGCTGAGGGTGCACTGATTCCTCTGTCCATGTTGCTGACAAAGATGCTAAACAACAGTGGTGCCAGCGCTGACCCCTGAGGGATGCCACTTGTCACTGGTCTCCAGGTGGACATTGTAGCCTTGATCACCACTCTCTGTGTGTGACCATCCAGCCAATTCTTTATCCAGCAGTGCTCCACCCATCAAGTCCGTGCTTCGTGACCAGGATGTCATGTGGGACAGAGTCAAATGCCTTACTCAGGTCCAGGTAAATGTCAGTTGCCCTTCCCTTGTCTGCTATTGTTGATGATTTCTCTCCCTTCCCTTTCCTGTTGAGGACTGTAGTGGCAGCCAGGGAGATGGCTGATTGCCTTTCCCTGATCAAGAGTTGTTTGAGGAATAGCTGGTCACTGAAATGGCCTAAAGTGGAGTGGTTGATTGTAAAGAGGAGGAACCTGTGCTAAGAAGTAGTAACGAAAGTTTGTCTAAAAGTCTGTGCCTACAGTTAACTCTCTCTACCTGCAGTTCAGGAGCCCTCTTGAAAAAAGCTCACATGGTGATGTCCACACAGTGGAATCACTGTTATCTTTGGGTGACTAGAAGACAATATTCCCTTCTAGTAAAAAACTGCCCTCCTTTTGCAGCCCACATCTATTTGGTGTCCCTGGATGTGAAGGCAGTAGCACTTGGGCTAATCTGTGTGGTACTGCATGCAGGAGTATGTGGTCTCATCAGCACAAGTCTCTGTGAGCATCCTAGCGGTGGCTTCCAGGCAGTTTTAAATGCCATTTGAAATCCTAGGTGGTTATGTTTCAGTTTCTTTGTGACTGGGCCTTGCTTGGGTGTTTTTATGAAAGTCCTGTCATGGAAACTGTGATGAGTGCTCTGCTATAATAGTGTTACATTCCTCCCCCACCTCAACCTTCTAGTGGAGTGCTAGGCAACTTTGCAGTGAGTTTAAGTGATTGTTCATTTCAATCATTTCATGTTTACTTGGATTCCCTCAACTGAAACCTGTCAAGTGCCAGTGCTGAGTCTGTGCTTCCAGGCAGGATCTTCTTGTGGGATGATCTGAAGTGCTTATATGGACTTTGCCACAACTTTTCCAATCACATGTCTGATCTCATGCCCTGAGTGCAGATTTGACTTCATTCTTGTCTTCCCTATCGCAACCACAGGGTCTCTGTTTACAACACAAAATACTGCTTGAGGCAATGATAAAAGCAATATATGAGAAATGGCAATGGTTCTTCATTGTGCTGGTACTCGGGACAATGTGGTGATACCTCCTAGCACTTTCTCCCTATTTCCATGAAATATAGGCCCTTAGACCCTTTGGAAAGCAAAGAAATTGTGCTTTGGAAGGGACAAAGAAAAAAAGAATTGCTTAGCGCCTTTGTTTATAGAGGTTTTCCAGAGAGCCTCAAAGCATCACTGACTGTAACAGAAACTTGGTGCACAATGAGTGACTTTTCCCAGTCAATCAACGTATTGTGTTGACATGTAACTTTTGAGGTCTTTGTATATCCTGAGTGCGGGAGTGAAGCTCCCAGATCAGCTGCTACTGGCAAGGAGCCGCAGATGCATTATTAGGGATAACTTGGTTTATCTCCTTTGACACTTTTCTGATAGCTCTTGATCGTTAAGGTCTGGATTAAGTGGGGAAAAAAACATTCCTTGCACGGATGTTATGTAGCTTACGCCTCAGGTCTTTTATGAGAGAGCTTGGGTGCTTAATGTCTTTTCGAATTAAAAGAAAAATCAAAGTGTTGTGTACAGCTTCCTTCTGTTAGGTGTGGAGATGAGGGTTAGGTGAGTGCACAACAGAAACCTGGGCATTTGAAAGTCACTTTTCCAGCTGCATTTGACACGATTGTAGATAAAACACACTGAAGAGGAAGGGGTTGTTTGGGGGTGTTTCTGCATTTGCTTAATGAAGTTTAAGGCATACTGCTCTGTGTCTCTCATGGGAGAGCAGTCACCTGTATTTTCATTGACATGAACTTGTGTCATGACGTGATGTTTTCGTGAAGCATGTTGTGTCAGGCTTGCTGTATGTTCATCCCTGGCACTGGGAAGAGGTGGTTCTCAGGCAGTGGCATCAAGTGCCATTGCACAGATGAGAGAAATGTGCTTGACAGCACATGTTGGGAGAGAGTACAAAAAACCAGGTCTCTGTGTATCTGGCTGCCCCCCCAAAAGTATTTCTCTGAAGATCAGTTTTTCAATATTTTGTTTTAAATCCTTAGTTGTCTGAAAACTATTATTTATAATAAATAAGTGAACAGCTTTTATCCTGAACCTGTAACAGAATGCAGAAATCGCAAGTTTGTATATGTATCAGTACAACTTGAAGCACCTATTTGTGTCTCACAGAAACTCAGTGGACATTTCTGGTACTCCAGAGCTGATGAAAGATCAAGAGGCTATCTCATTGCTTCACTGTGATAGCAGAAACACCATGCTAATATTGAAAGGCCTGCCCTAGAGACTGATGTATTTATAAAGCAGCCCAATGCCCCCAAACTGGAGCAGTCCTTTATTTACCCTAGTTTGTTCCTCTTCAGCAGTTTTCATCTGAAGATTACGAAAAGTGGACTTCACCCTGTGAAGCTGTTACCATAACTGTTTATGGATGGAGAACTGAGGCTCAGATAAATTGTGACTTTCCAAAGGTTACTTCACATGCCAGTAGCACAAACAAGAGTCTGCGGTGTTTCCTGGACTGCTGCCTTTTCTGTATTTCTTTAACCACATGGGACGATATTCATCCTTACACGGGGTCTGACACAACATAGGTAAGCAAGGATCACTTAAATTGTCAAGTGAGACCTTGTGCTGGTGCTGCACAGAGAGATAAATTAGTTGAGAAGTTTGCAGGGTGCTCT
>VWYK01109875.1:369-23834 GCA_013399775.1 Semnornis frantzii
TTTTAGTTAATCCTCTCACATATCCATATGTGTCCTTGAGGCTGTTCAAAATATTTTCTCCTCCCTGCTGTTAAGCATAGAATATTGGCGCATATGTTAAATTGTTGTTCATGACTTTTATTCTAACTAAACCAAACTACATTTTAATTGTGATTTATCCCCAGTCCTCTACAGAGACTCAGGTTTTCAGTTTAGATTAAGTGTATTTTGAGAACAAAGTACTTCAAACAAACAAATAAAAAACAACAACAAAATAATCCCCAACCAAAACAGAAAGAGCAATGAGTGTTCAATCTCCGAGCAACTTCTGCACACTCCTTCGAAAGCACACACGGCTCCTAGGTTTTCTGCTCCAGCCGAAGGAGATTTGAAATCTAGTTTTGCAGGAACTTCCTATTGCTGCTTCTCAGGACAAGGAGCAAGACTGGGGTCCTGGAGCCCTCTGCTGGTTGTGTTGAAGGCAACAGCCGAAAGCGTATCAAGAAACTCAAAATGCATTTGCCGTACTCCCGTTTTCTTTCACAGTTGATTACAAATGTGCTTATTTTGAAATACAAAACGTTTCTTTCCGTTGCTCTTGGGAAAACACATGTTACAATTTCAGAGTCTAACAGGCAAATTAATCTGCATCTCGAGGTTACAATTAGATTTATTAGAGCCTTTTTGTCTTTACTCTTCCTTGGTAACAGGATATTTCCCTACTTCTTTTTTGTCGCTCTGCCTCCTTTTACTTACCGCTGCATGTACATCTTATCAGAGTTACAAAGGTCTTGTAGTCAAAAGAGCAGACAATTCTGAGGTTGTCTGTGACTAATGAATCTGTTTCATTCCTGTATTGTGACTTATTTAACTTTCTAGTATTCAGAGTTACAAAACCTTTTTTCCCCTCTGGTGACAGAGAAATGAGCAATTTATCTAAAAATAAATGGCAAAGTACATGAATAATAAGTAAATGAATATTTTTTCTGTCATCTTTCTGTCAGAGAACTCATAGTTCTTTACATTTGTGTCTTATATACGGCAGGCTGCAGCACAGAATGATGACGTATATTTCCACAAGTGTCAGTATAAGCCTGTGGGAGAGCCAGGAAAAGGAATCAGGAATTTGTGTTCTCTGACTCAGGTTACAGTTAAAAGGGTGATACTTAGGAGAGCTTTTGAGGATGTGGAAAAAAGCAACATGATTTGGCAACAGAGTGTTTTTTCAGTCTCTGAGGACAACATTTTGAGCAAATATTGTCTTTAAGGGGCCAGCATATCTGGAGTTGCTCCTTTCATTTGGCCAACTATAAAGAAACATAAGAAGATGATACTGAAGAGCCCTGAAGAGGCTTTTGTTCTTGAAAAAGGCCCTTGGTGTTGTATGGGATGTACTTAATGTACTTAAGATGGTGGAAAAGTTTATTTTAAAATTTGTGATTAATTGCAGCAAACAGAACTTCCCAGCTGCCATATAATCTCACAGCTAGGAGGAGCTTTTGCATTACAGAGTATTTGCACATAGTATCCTGGGTTTGATCCTTTAAGTGCTGTGTGCTCCACATTGGACAGTTTTTCTGACCTTCTTGTAGGTGTAGCTAGCTAGAGTTCAGTAAGAGGCTGGGTCTTAGTCACTGTGTATGAGTTTCACAACACACCTTTTTTTTTTTTTCCCCCAAACTGTGATATGGGGCTTGCTTAGAGCTGTTTCTATTCTTGGACAATGGTCTGCTACCAGTGGCTGCTGTGTTGTTCTGAAGCAGCTGACATTTGCATCATCAAGACGCGATTTGTTGTATTCTACCTGTGAATGCATGGCCTAGTGCCAAGAAGAACTTTCTGACCCAGCCATGTAGCAGTGTAGATATTGGACAGTTTGCCAAGGCTGAAACCAAACTGTTTTATATTTAATTTATTGGAAGCTTGTTGGTTTGCTACGTATGTTACAGATAAAGTATTCACAGAATCTGTTCTGTTGCATTCATTATGTAAAAGTAATTTTTACCTTCTACTTTTTTGTATTGCCTAAGTTAGCCAGAATTGAGGTGTGAAGGCTTTCCCTAATTTAGAGGAATTTTAAGAACTGGAGAATTATGCTACCTATCTAGCTATATTTGAACATGTCTCTAATTTTACATAATAGATGCCTGACTTTTGCAGTTGGCAGAGCTAAAATGTGGAGAGGATCAGAACATAGTTTAAGGACTGTGTTACTGCTATCTCTTAATTTCTTTTGTTCATATGCATTTCTTTTGTTCAGATGTGAAAGGAAAAACCTAACTATTTCTGTATCGTAAAGAGGTCAGCACATGTGAATTCTGATTCTTATCCTCTCTCTGTTTTTAGGTATTATCCTAATTTCACCAATGGACAAAGTAAGGTGAGCAAATTTTTAAACTTTTTTTTTTTTTTCCTTAAAACACTTTGAGATCTGCTATTGAAAAGTGTATTAAACCCCTATGTACTTCATATATAATTGTGTGGCTTTTCTTTAACTTGTCCAACCAGCTTCATCTCAGGCAGACTGAAAAGAGGAAATGTACTTAGCTGGGATAATATACCTGCCTTCAGAGTGTCCTGATTTAATTATACACTATAAAATTATACTCAAGTAAATAGTGTAATAAAGTAAAAAAGTATTAAAAAAAATTATGCTGCCTTCAGGAGTTTCTTCAAGAGCTCCAGGAAATTTGGTTGGCTTTGATTTTTGATGTCTATTCTTTCTAGAAAATACTCCTTAGATATACATCTAATTTCTTGTCTCTTTTCATGCCCTGCTCTTGGAGGGTTCAGCTTTTTTAGATTTGATTGGCACATAGAAGAAAGGGGAAAACCGAGTATGAAAAATTAGGGTTAGGAGGCAAATTTGTTCTGAGCAGCAGTGCAGAATAGTTTATGGCCTTTGAAGCAGTGTTTCGTAGTTTCAATAGGATTTCAGTAGGAACGTATCAGTAAAACTGCTGTAGGAGGTGTGTTGCAGAAGATGAATGTTTTTTAAACAGAACTTGTCATCTTCTAGTTTTGGCTGTATGGAGATCATCAGCTTCATACAGCACAGTCTGGTTAACCAGAATGAAAAGTTTGCTCCCTTTTTAAATTTACTACCGATTGCTTCCTGTGGAATTAATTAATCCTGCGGTTTATGAGACATGCACTCATTCCTTGAACTGGTCCAGTTATGTTGGTTGTTGTCTAAGACACAGTCTGTGACCCTGTTTTTTGGGTAGTGGGTGGGCTGCTCTGTTTGAGACCCGTATCAGAGCGGAGGGATGCTAGTGAAGGGCAGTGCAGCAGCTGAGCACTAGATGCCACTCTGAGGCCGCAGTAGCTCCTGCTTTGCAAGCTGGCAGCATCGCGGTGGAGGCGGCTGGGAGCCTTAGCTGTCGGGAGCCTGGGTGGGAGGGAGGCAGCCCATGCTCCTTGCATAGTGCTCCGGTGACTAACAGAACAAACAGCGAAAAGGTGAATCAAGGGGCACCGGTGGTGGATTCAGCCCCCGTGTGAGTCAGGGCCAGCAGCAGGTGCTTCAGATGGGAACTAAACTCCAGAGTTAGCAAATAATCTCCCATTTTCAATGGCTTTGTGCACAGGTGTTCTCACTTCTGACTATTAGCCAGATGGGCTCAGAAGGAAGGAGGAAGAGCAAGGTGAAAGGGCAGTTATAGCTCACTGGATGGAATTTTGTGAGGGTTTAAAAATGATCCGAAGAGCTGTGGTTCTTAGAGCATCTCTGCTAGCACAGTTCCCCTGCAGGTAGATCATAAAAGTCTGTGAGCAATAGAAGTGCCATTAGCAGCCACCTCTGTCACCATTCCCATATGTGTCCTAGGCATTGCATCATTGTACTGAGAACTAGACAACAAAACTTTCTGTAATCTGACTACATTAATAATAGACATGAGTCACAAACCTCAGTAGGATTTGGTGCCACTTAGAAAATGCAGGAGTATCTGAAGAAAGGTTTGGCTTATGAAGATAAAGGCTAGTTGTGAAGTTTGGTTTCATGCTGTTCATACTATGTAACATTAGCAACATGAACACAGTGCTTCAAAGTCCTGAAGAAGCTTCCTGAGTGGTAATGAAAGCAGAAAAATAGTTATTATCTATCTATCTATCTATGTCCTTTTACGTAGAAGGATTTACCAATGCAACATCAGGGTTTTAAGTTAATGTGTGGCTTGTAGTCCTCAGCCTTGAAGATAAATACATGTCATTCTGGAAGAAACAGGAAGGGATAAATCCTGGTAAAAATCCTAGTCATTGATGCGTATTACTTGTCTTCAATTACTTGGTATTCCTACATAATCATGGATAGTGTGCAAGGCATTACTAAGTAAGTTAGTTTGCCTCGAATAGCAGGCTTATAGTGAAAATGAGATCTTCACTGCTTTAAGTACAGGAATTTTATCAACATGAATGGTAGAATAGTGTCTTACAGCTGAGTGCTTTGGAGTGTTAACTTGGGGAAGTTAGGATTGCTTTGGTGGCTTGTAGTCATTTACAGCCCTTCCATGTAAACTGCAGTTGGATCCCATATTTTTATGGTAGAGGTGCATGGAGGGAATTGGACATTAACAGAGTTAAGTATTAAACAAGAATTGGTCTTGCAAAGTGCAGGTATCATGCCTTTTCTGTCTGTCTTATTCTGTGTACCAGTTAGAAATAAAATAAAGGCCAGTAACAGTAAATACCTGTTTAAGCTAGCTGACACGGTAGAGGACTGTATTTTTGGTGCTGAAGCTCCTTGCTGACCAGTTCAAACATGTGTTACATGGGAAACATAAAATTTACTAGTGAAACATAGCCCAGCAAAGTGGTTTACTGTAAAAAGGAACAGAAGTATTTTGTCTCTCCAGCCACCACCTACCCTCTGCAAAAATTACTTTCTGGCAAAGTGACAGATGGAAAGCTCCATATGTATTATTAAAAAAAAAAAAAAAAAAAAAAAATCTCTTTTCCTCTGTATCTATGGGTGTGTGAAGATACATTGTCTTATGGTTGTCTAGTCCCACCAACTAATCCATCCGGGGTGCTCTAGCTGTGTGGACTAAAGCCTGTGCACTTACCTGTGTTCAGGCAATTTCTGCTTTCCTTAACTTTATTTGAATGCAGAGGTGACTATTTCGAAGTAGAGCCTTCTCAGGTATTAAGGAAAGAGTTTGGTCTTTCATATTTAAATTACACTGCCATTACACACACACTCTATTATCCATGAAGCCACCCAAGTCCTAACCTGGAATTTCAAGGTTTTTTGTCGGCAACATCCATCTTCTGTGGCCCTCCTCATATTAGCATTGATCTACAGGGGAAATGGAGAACACGGCTGTGTTATTATATACCCAGCTGCAATTTCTGTTCTAGTGATTGAGTGTACATAGAGAATTTTTGAAACATGGCCATTCTAACTTATTTTGTCTTCCTGTCAATAGCATGGCACTTGTCCAAATTATGGATCGATATCAGCTGATCTTTTTATGTTAAACTGTAATGAAGTTGCCTCTTTTATTGGAGATGTGATCTTGCTTCAGGCAGTGCTTTNTATTGGAGATGTGATCTTGCTTCAGGCAGTGCTTTTAACTGAAAACTTTTTGAATGGAAATGGGGGAAAGGGGAAACAGAACCAGAGGAAAGAGAGGGAGAGGAATGAGCAAAAGCCAGAGTGGGGAGAATAGCAGCAGAAAATTAAAGAGACAGGAACAGAGGAAGAAGAGGACTATGTTATGAAGAAAGCTGACTTGTTAGGACTTGTGCTAGGATAGGTAAGAACCGTTAGCCTCAACTCTGTGGTTTGAAGTACTGTCAAAAAGCCAGTGGTGGATACTGGGAGTGGTAACCTGGCTGTCTTGAAATTTCAGGCATTGCCTCTAAATTCTATTTGTGGTTGCCACACTTTGTTTCACATAGTAACATAAAGAATAGAAGAAATATGGGATGAGTGAAAGAGTGGGGAATGAGAGATCTAAGAGGGGATATTAGATCAGCCATTCTTACCCTTGCAGGAAAGCACTACATGATCATCTCTACAGTGACTTTTCGAAGTCTAGCTCTGAAGAATTTCAGGCTATCAGTGTTGTGCTCTGGCTCTCTAGCTGTAGCACAGAGTAAGTGAATGCCTGTCATTTCATAGTATTGCCGTGCTTTTACTTTACTCATATTTTGTCCAATAAAATAAAATAAATAGGGAAACTTACATAATCCTATTTCTAGGGTAAAAGATTGGTGGAAGAAAGAAGTAGTATGTCTGACTTCAATTTGAAGAAGAGTGTGAGAGGTTATATTAATTTTATTTTGTAGGGAAAAACAGTGAAGAGGGCAATTTTTTTGGGTGTGGAACTGATGGTCAGTGTCTGAATTTAACAGACACTTTCCTGAAGCAAAGTGCTGCTGATATTTGGTGTGGGCTTTTTGAAAAACCATTTAACAATAAGATGGTTTCTCTTGTGGCCTCTCCCACAACTGTCTCTGAGTCACTCTGTTATATCTTATATTTAGTTGCTATGGATGTGTGCAAACTGGAGAACCTAAAAATGCTTCAGAGTTCAAGTGTATCTCTTCTGTGTCTTCCCTATGTGGGAAGGGGTAAAGCCTGAGTGTACACCAGTTTCTCCTACTTTCTCTGCCAAGGCTGATAGGCACATCAGTAGGGATGGAGCTGTGGGGTGGATCACCCTGGTCCCTGAGAAGTTCTGGGAGACATTGCAGCAGGAACCCCTTGCTCAGAGTAAACACAGCCAGTCTTGTGTTCTAGCTCTCCCTTTCAGAGTATGTGGAGTTCTCTGGAGGTATTCTTCCACCGGATCTCCCATTGATCTGTAGTCCTAACCAGCAGAGCTTTACTTCTATCTAGTTGTATGTAAGAGATTTTTAGCTGCTTCTACAGTTTCTACCTTCTCTTCCTCTTACCCTAATCTTTATTAGTCCTACACAGCTAGGTAGGAAAAATACATAAAACACCAAAACACACCCATATGTGTGCATTGTTCTTTTTTCCTGCAATGTTTTTCTCTAATACTTTTTTGTTTCATTGTCTCAGCTTCCTCTGTTAAAAGAATTTTTCGCTGCTGTTTTGTCTTAGCACTTCCACAGGCCATGTTGAACTATATTAATGCGTTATTAGAAAAAACAATCTCAATCATTTTACCCTAGGATGACTCATATGTCCTGGTGATCAGATTTGAGAGTTAAGAAGCACAGGGCTGATGAAAAAAAAACCCTGAGAAAAGTAAGGGAAAATTAGGTACAAAGAAAATTGTGTGTTTACTGTCAGAGAACTGTAAGTGAGCTTGGAATTGAATTTATATCGCAGTCTCATATAGATACCTTTAATCTCAAGTGTATGTCTTCCCTTCTTGGAGCTTCAAGCAAAGAACACCTAAGCAAGACCTCTCCATTTCAGGATCACGCTAGAGTGAACAAAGACAAGACCATGTGATTATGGTAGTCTAGATGATTTTGCAGTTTTAGTCAGGCTCTGGTATCCAGTTCCATTTTAGTCTATTACACTCTCTGGCCCCTATAATTTAACTACTGAATTTGTGCGCTTTTTCTCTTATCCCCAAATGCTACAGATCGACTTGCGGACAACTTTGAGGATGACTTTATAGGAATTCTCCAAGCCTATAATATCTAAATAGCTAAAGAACCTTTCCTGGTTTTTAGGGCATTGGTATGTGAAGACAGTGCTATTCCAGTTCTACAGATTAGGAACTGAGGTGCAAAGATAATAATGACGGAGTGGTACAAAAAATTGTGGTAAATTTTGATAGGATTTTTTTTTTTCATGTTCTATGGAAAAACTCTAAATTCTGATAAATTGTTCCTTCCTGAGCAAGAATGAAAAATTAAAGTTATGAGTACTTGTTATGAGCTACAATGGGAGAAAACCTCAAATGCTGGGTTTGGTCTGTAGAGAGAATTAAGATTTTCATGATCTTAAACTGTCAAAGGGAAACAAAGGCCTTTAAAAAAACCAACAATTTAGCATTGGGAACAATTTTGTATATGAAAACAATTTTTTCATAAGAACTTAAAAAAAAATAGTGTAGTTTGTCAAAAGTTACTGCTCTCTGAAAAAACTTTGTTGTGCTATATCTACATTTTCATTGTGATAAAACATGTCAAAAAATTCAAGTAGCTATACTCCCTGGCACAGAATGGATGGGAAAGCCACATTTTTTTCAGCTAAACCTTTTGCAACCTATACTACTGCTTTATCACTTTAGTAATATAGGGGGGAAAGAATTAAAACTTGTACTCAGCTTTTCAAAGAGTTTAATAATCTGTTTGTGTAAATCAGTGTAGCTGCACTGAGATCAGTGATGTCTGGCTGACAATCTGCTCCAGTTGTGCCACCCAGCTACATTTTTTTTTCTAAAATGAGAAATGCACAGCAAATATGCTTAAGTTAATACATTGTACAGACAGCACCTGGTGTTTTACTCAAACTTCAAAGGAAAGTGGAAGAGGCAAGACACAAGGCTGGAAAACATGCAAAAAACCCCAACCCCAGTGAAGAATTAACTTGCCCTTGCTGCTAAAAATCTTGGTTTAGGAGACCCAACACCAGTGATGAAGCAGATGCTGGCAATGCTCCTACTCAGCATGAGACTATATGCATGCATCCCAAGTCCTATGCTTTACGTGTCTAGGCAAGCATGTAGTAAGCAGATCTGGTTATCCTTGTTAACTGGTACTCATCAGCACACAGGTTCCACTCCTTTGCTTCAGTGTCAGGAGGAGTGTGGGTGAGCAAAGCTTAGAAAATTCAGCTCAAGGAAAATTAGGTGCATTATTGGATGTTGAAACAAGATGTTCCTAATAATTGATCTGCTGATTCGCATGCAGCACCAAAAAATGGAGGATAAGTCCTTTAGCTTAAAACAAGCCTTTTTTTTGTTTGTTTGTTTTGTTTGTTTGTTTTTTCTTCTTAGGTCTGAAATGTTTCTCTTTACTGTAATCAGTCTTTTTTATTAGTAATAATATTTTTTAAAAAGTAGACATGAACTACATTTTAAGAAAACATTATAGGTTTAGTTTAAATGGGTATATATTTCATATTCAGCATATCGAGTGAAATTATTTGGATTTTCTGAAAATTAATTTTTCTAAGCTGAAACAGACATTTCTGAAAGAAATTTGTAGTCAGTGTAAATCTATTTTAAGTGCTTGCACAATCATTCCTTCTTAAACAAATTTTCTTCTAAATCTTCTGTGTTCTTATTTCTGAACTGTTTCATATGCAGAATATTTGTCAGTTTGGACCATTATGCACAGACTGTTGAACAAGCACTGATTGTGAAACTAGAAAGGGCTTGCACCTTAGTAATACTCATAGCAAGAGAATTACACCACCAATGAATTTGCCCTATTACTTTTGAAATAACAAGTCAGACTTAAGAGTGTAAAAATAGGAGAGGCAGTCGTGACTCTGGAAACGTGAGAGAATTGTGTGCATTACAAAGGAATAAAAACTGTAGTTTAGGGACTTGTACATCTTCTGTTGGCAAACAAGTTACCGTAACTGGTTTAAACCCGTTCCTGGCAAAATTCAGTTGATTCCAGTGGCTTTACACTGGAGATTAATCTTCAGTTTCGTAGTTTTCACACCCAGAAGGACTATTAGGTCGTATGCTACCGCCAGCTGCATTACCACAGGCTGCAGAATTTGCCTGGTTATTCAAGATCAAACCTAAAAATTAGTGTATTTTGAAAGGAGGCATCTTTCTGTGGAGGCATCTTTCTGTGGCAAAAGGTCTCAAAAAATGGAAGCAACACTGTTGGAAGTTTACTGGAGTGAGCAGTTTGTTTTTTTTTTCTCAAACAAGGCTGATATTTTTGAGACTAGTTCTGATCTTAATTCAGTGACAGTCAGATTTCCTCTCTGTGCCTTAATTTCCCTGCCCTTAACTAGGATAGGATATTTAATCTCATCTGGAAGAAACTTAAAATTCACAGAAGACTGATAAATGAGATTAAAAATGAAGTTTCTGATCAGAGTCATCTCTCTCCTCTAACTTTTTTGTATTTCTGCTTTTGCTTTTCCCATCTATAGATCTCTGATATTTTCACTGAAAGCACTAAATGATCTACTGATCATCTACTGTCTCCTGATTGTAACTACTAAAAAAACTACTAAATTTTCAATTTTCTTAAATAAAAATAGACATTAGAACAATTTTAGAGAAAATCATATGCATTTTAATAGGGAAGATACCAAGTTAACCTTTCCTTTGTCATAATCCAGCATTTCAAGAACATGTGTTGTTGCTTTCATTTACATGGCTGTGTAATGAGACAGGAGGTTCACAAGAGTTTTTTGTTCCATGTTACATTTCAGTTTTGATTTAATAATTGTAGGAAATCTGAGGATCTCATAGCTATGTCATTTCATTTTTTTGGAAAATCATGATAATGCTAAAGTTGGATTTCAGATTTTGTATCTCAAAACTCATGAAGTGCCCAGATACAGTGGTATATAGGGATTGCATTATGTTTCTACCCAGGAGAGTCTGTGGCCTGCAACCCAGGGACTTGGCTCTGGATTGTCTCCTGTTTCAGGTTGAACATTTGTAGCTCTTGGTGCAAGTATAAAAGAGAACCGACTGATGTTTTTCCTATTGATAAGTTTTAAAGACAGGGACTGACAGCTATGGGCTCTGTAAAGAAAGGACCCGTAACCAAATGGACCCATGGGCCATGGGCACTTCATTAGAGGTCAATATTACAGTGACAGGTACCTTAGAAGTGAGATCTAAAGATTAGATTATACAGCAAATATAAGCCCCAGTTTCCAGGTGTGATTTGCTGTCAGTAATGGTGTCATGGGCATGAATGTCTTGAGCAATATATACACCACTAACAGGAAAGGCTCAGGAAGAGGCTGCAACCTTTCCACTTCTTATCTTGGTTTGGTATTTTATTACATGCTAGCAACGGTATGGTCCCTGTTGTTTCCACAAACAGTATAAGGCTCCTGCCTGCAGACCTTTATGAAGGATTTGCCCCTGTGAAGCCCTACCAACAGGGGTTCTGTAGTTTCTCGTACTCCCCTGTTACTTGCCAACTGAGAGATGTAACACCATCATGGTCATCTCTGCCTCTGTAGGTCTTGGAGACTTAGAATGGTTGCTATTTCCCCTGTATTTCCTTGGTGCTCTTCCTGTTCTCTCTTCATCTGCCACTCCTGGATCCTCCTCTCCTGTTCCTGATGGTTTGGAAGGGTTGGTCCTGTGGGCTTGTTCTGCCTCTCCAGCATTCCCATTGCATGGTGTTGCCCTCTTGCAGCCTCGATCCCATGGGGCTTGTGTGTTCTGCCTCTCCAGCGTTTGCCTTGCCTGATGCAGCATTCAAGTGACACCTTAATAAAAAGCTTTCCTCCCTTATCTACTCTCTGCCGCTGTGCCACTGGGATGAGGATCGGGTTCCCATCTCTTTCACACGCACACCTGGTCATAAAACACTGGGTTTGTTTTTAACCTCAAACCAGGGAGCTTTAATTAAAGAGACAGTGACCTCTTTTATGAGTTTGCTCGCATAGGGTTTCAGGGCTATTGTCACATACAGCTCACATAACAGAGCACCATCGCACAAAGCTCCATTTACACATCCTTCCCCTGCTTTTTTCCTCTCTTTTTGTTTTCCAAATGCAGAAGGAGGTTATTTTCTTGTTTACCCCTAGGCAAAGTTGTTTCTCATGTTGGTAGCCTATGGCTAAGTCTCTTTGAAGAAAGCCCACTTTTCTTACTAAGAACACATAGAGGTCATTAGACTTGGAGAAATGTTATTCTTTAGTCCGTGCAAGACATCATCTTCCTATCCCTGAATTTGCCAGATGCGAATGACTGCTCTTCAGAAATGTTCTTAGCTAGTTCTCCCCATATCATGGAATTTGTGTGTTTCATTTGACAAATACTTCTCAGCATTCACTGGCATATTTACCTATATTCAGGTGCAATAAGTAGCCAATAGCAACAAACATAATTTTTATGTATACTCACAAATTATTTCTGCAGATATTGGCAGCAAAACTTGTCTCAGTTTTGCACAGAACAGTTTACATCTAATTTACAGAAACATTTAAGAAAAAAAAAAATCCAGACACATTTATTCCCTTGCACGTGTATTCAAAGATACACAAACAGGCACACAGGAGCATTTACACAGATCAGACCTTATTTGAGGTATGCAAACTTCTGGAAAAGGCACTCATGCACAAAAGAGACACAGCTGGGACACAGACAAGCAACCATATAATTGGTGGAATATAGAAACACACACGGAGGATATGCATACAGAAGAAAAAAAAATTACATGTGCAAGAGCATAGATGCCCTCAGAGAATGCCCTGTAAACTTCTGTAGACTGTCAGAAACAGGTGTGAGGATGAGTCTGCAGGAAAACATATATGTAGAAGCTTACATATGTCCAGTAACTCTGCAAGTCATATAGAAGTTACTGTGGATGCATACAGCCTGTTCAGGTGCTGGAACTTCCAATGAATTGTGTAAGGTCTTTGCTTTCAATGGCATTGCTTTCAGCAAAAACTCACTAATATGAACAAAAATTACATGCTTTAGCTGCAAAGATTGTAGATATGAGAACACATGCCCTTGCATATGTGGATGTGTAGATATTGATGCAAATACAGACACATTTAAAAAATAATATATTAATACGGAATTGCGTAGACACAAACATACCACACACACAGACCCTTAGACACACAGATATACCCACGTCTGTGTTCATCGAGAGAGACTCACTCAGTATCTGTGTATGTGTGTGTTGTTGGAAGAGGGTCATAACCTCCTCCATTCTTCTCCTGAAGGGGTTTGGATAATGAAGGGAAAAGAAATGAGGCCTGGGGCTAATTTGTAGTGGCATTTCCTGGCCTCTCTTCTGCCAATGAAGCTCCGTTTCATCTTTAGCCTTATCAATTCTGCAGTCATGTGGCTTTCCGCTTGGACGCCTCTGTCTCTTCACCCTCCTCCCCAATCTCCGATGCTAATGGAAACTTCGTTAATGCCATTAATCTGCTGACCGGGACAAGTCAAAAACATATCCACACAATCCAAGCCAGGGCTGCAAGTGTCCTGGGGCTGCCAAGCAGAGGCACCCCCTGTGTTCATTGCATTCCTGAAAGAACTTCATATTGATTTTTTTTTTTTTCCCTTCCCTTCTCTGCTTTTTTCCATGATGACATTGCGTTCTTCGGAACAGGCACCAAGTAGATGGCTTTTTTGTCCTGATCCCTTATAATGATAATTCTGCAAGAAATCTCTCCCTACTCTTTTCCTAGTTGCAGTACTAGCGCCTTCTTTCAGTGCCCCCTCATGGCAGCCTTTTTTTTCTTATGCTGTCTTTAGTGACAGGCTTGTTGCTGGTGTTTTTTTTCTTCTTGCCTAGTAGAATTTCATAGCTAACCAAATGTTCTGAGAACTTGCCTGAACTGAGCTAAAATAAAAAGTATTCCACTGTACTTTGACAACTAACATTATTTATTGATTGTGGAGTTTCCAACAGTTCTGTACTTGAGGGGCTGTGCTGTTGGGATGCCCCGTCCTCTGAAATATTCTCAGCTCCCCTAAATCACTTTTGAGGAGCAAGGACATATCATTGCTTTGCATTTGTGTGCTGGGTTTTGTAATGCTTCACTATTGTTTTGCTCACAATTGAGTATAATTTTAGGTAGCATACCATTCTCTTAGCTATGACTTCAATTTCCTCTGTGAGTGCAGCACACCTGCAGAAATTTGCAGCTCTGAGGGATGACTCACCGTCTCCTTATGCCATGATACTGTCCAGTGACTGAGCACGTGGAAGTTCCAGTGTCAGGAGTATGCTGGCTGAGGTCTTATTGAGAAGAGAACATAGATTTTGTTTGATATTTGGTTTAGGTGAAGTTTTCTGTGATAATCAGAGTTCATAGTAAGCTCTTCAGAATGTCAGGATGTTGAGTGATCTGTATTTGATCTAGGAATCTTTATATACATAAATGAAATAGTGACAGTGGAGGAGGAAAAGACAGCTAGGAGAGGCATGCCATCAGAGTTGTGACATATGGATATGTTTAGAAAAAATGCATCAAATTGATGAAAACAAGGAGAGAAGTTGGCAGTTCAGCACGAGCTTTGGTGATGTCAGGCAAAATCTGGAATAATATAGGTCATGACAGAAGGCTGAGCCTTAGTTGCCACCTTCAAGCATGCATCACAGCAAAAAGGGATTGTTCTATCAGAAAAGAAGACAAAAGTTTCAAGTTCTTCAGTCCTGGCAAGTCAAAAGTTCATCCTCATGTAGTTTTGGGTACAGAGAGTGCATGTCATTTCTCACTAGCCATGAGATGCTCCACTGAAAAGAGCATCTTCCTCCTCCAGACAGTTTTGGGATGAGATGTACCTTCTCATCATCAGGGAAGATGAATGCATTGCACCACCTGGTATAGAAGGATTCACGCTGATTGGTACCATGCTTGCCTTTTGGGCATCACCGAAGGGGGGATGTACAGGAGGAAGGAAAGAGTGTGTTACATCCTGATATAAAAGGGGAAAAAAAGCAGCTGGGATACTCAGTGCTCCAAGATTTCTAATTAGATGGCTGGGACAGTATCTGTAAACCTAAGAGTAGCACCTGCTAGCATGCTTTCGGAGGCCCTGTGAAAGCAGAGAGCAAAAATCAAATATTTGCAGCCTTAAAAAGTGTCAGGGCAGTTAACTTGTACAACAATGTTACACTGTTAAGTTTGCATTCCCTTCTTCATATCCTGTGTCTGGGGATATGAAATAGAAAAATTCTTGGCAGGGTGTGTGTGGAAACAAAATTCTCATGGTGAAAAAAAATCTCATGCCCTAGAAGATGATGGCAAGAGTTTTTTAACTGAATATGCCTTAAGGAAGCTACCAGTATCTAAGTGAATTTCTTATCTGGCATAGCACAGAAATATAACACAACCTGTGAGACTGCAGTTATAATGCGCCAATCCTGGAGTCTGTGCCACCTGCATGGATGGAATGCTTCTGCCACACTGTCCTGTATTCAATCTATTACTAGGAAAATGATCTTCAAGGGAGTGAGTAGTTTATGTTCACCAAGATGCTGCATTCCAGAAGGTACCTTAATATAGAAGCAAAAGCACCAGCAAGTAAGCCCTGTTCTAGATATAGCACTTTCCTGTCCAGTGACCTTGGCAAATAATTTCACGTCTGTCTTTGTCTAGACTTTTTCTGTTTAGTCCACTCATAACACAAAATTAATGAATAAGAAGTGTTTGTTTCTTCCTAGGTGTGCATCAAGTAGGGGAGCACATCTTGGTCCTCATCTTGGCTAAAGTCTCTCAGTACTACAGTAATATAACAACCTATGCTTCCCTATGGCAGAAGTTGTGCATTAGACTGAGAAGTAAAAAGTGCTTTGGTCTTCTGAATGGTGCCAAAAAATAAATCAATTCAGCAAAGCCTGCATTAGCTACCTGAGGTACTGGGAGCATCCCAGCTGTGGCAGCACAGAGCCTATCGAGATTAAAATTGGATCATGTCGTGATGCAGCTTTCATGCTGAGAAAGAGGTTGAAACTGTCAGTGCTGGATATCTTGGACAATCTCTATTTGAATGTCACTGCTATGCACAAAACTTCTGCTGCCTATGGTATGCTCAGATGCTTCTTTTACTCAGTATTTTCTGACTGCTAGCCTCATAGGAGCTGTCATACTGCTTTGCAGATTCTGTCCCACTTCCATTTTGCCATGAAAACATTCCAAAAGAACCGGTGAAGGCAGTTTTTCAGTGAAACAGTATTATGTTGCAGTCATGATGTGATAAAGATGTGGAGTAGATGAAGTTTGTAGGTCGAAATAATGTCAATATATGCATTGATCTAAACCCAGGCTTTTTTCTAATCTTCTCCTTTTCTTCATTACAAGATTTTTGTTTGGTTTTTTTTGTTTTGTTTTGGTGGGGTTTTTTTTATTTGTTTGGTTTGGTTTATTAATGAAGAGCGTAGGGTGGTAGTCAGGCCATGCAGATATTTGTTTCAGGTTCTGTTAACAAATGTGCATTTCAATTGTGTGAAGACATACTCTATGTTACATAATCTTATGTGAGGAAGACAACAATTCCTTCTCATTCTTCCCTACCTTGTCTAGCGTAGACTTGCCCAGCCCTTCCTAGTCAGTGAGCTGGAATGATGAGCTGCTCTAGTCTCAGTTTGGGTTTTTTTTGCAGGCTGTGTGGGCTTCTGGGTTTAGAGCCAAAGGCTGGAAACTCACCCATATTCAGACATCTCTTTAACTTACACTTTTAATCACCTATGCATAGTGCTTGGTGCTTTGTGATGTTGTTAATACTTACGTCTTGCTGGGGGATAAACAATATATAGTTTTGTGGTACAGTCTCCTTTCTGTCTACCTTTATAATAGTACTATCTTTGCTTCCCTCTTATTATAGATTTTATTTCATTCTATTGATAAGTATTCTGTGAATAATCCTTAAGCTTTCCTGAGGGGAAAAAACCAGTATTTTGATGAGTACAGCTGTTTCTGTTGGTAACTGCAGAAAAGAGCTGAAGGCTTTGTAGCTCTAAATTCAACACTGATGTAACGAAACCTGGGGAGTTCCCCTACCTGGAAAAATTTGCGCCTACCAGTTCATGACAAGTGAAAACTGATGTAACATCACTAAACATAGTGCATTTTTAATACAGAGTACAGAGATTAAGAAATTCTCACAAACACATGTATGTTTTAAAATCCTTGCAGCCAGCAAGGGAAGAAGCCTCTTTGCTTTAATAAAAACACAATAAAACATAATACTTGCAGAATTTATTTAATCCAAAGATGCCAGGCTTATTAGGCAACTGATGGTAGAATATGATTCCACCTCTGATTTATATGTAAGAATTATGTTTACCACTTCAAGGGTAAGATGTTGGATATATATAACTTTTTTTAAAAATTACTAACAGTGGGGAACAAATCAGGACAGGAAAATAGAATAGAAGGGATACAACAGAGGGAAAAAGACATCATCCTTACAACCTATGCCAGAATGAAAAGTCTTGGAACAAAAATGTTTCAAGAACCTCTGGTTTATGGCCTTAGTGGAAGATCTTTGAGTTCAGCAGCATGGTGCCTCCTACCACCAACTAGAGATAACATCTCACTGTTTTAGCTGTGGTGCATTAAGTAGCACAGATCTTTGGAGGAGTAGCAGCAGAGAGCCAGCCAGTCTTACTTCACTTACAAAAGCTGACAGGATCACAGCACAACTCTAACTCCAGACCACTCTGCCTGGCCTGTAGGTGTTTAAATGGGGGCAAAAATCCTGCCTACTGTTTCCCCAGAAAGGTAATAGGTGAATGCCATTGACTTGAAATAGGTTTATGCTCTACTTTTGCAATAGGTGTAAGTAAGTGGTGGTCTTTGTTTCTAAGCACTTGCAAAGGCTGTTCACTTTCATATAGGAAAGCTGATGAAATCAGGTACTGAGTGCTTAAAAGTGCAGTAGAAATCTTTACCCTGAAAAGCCTGTAGTCCAGACTGCTGGAGTCATGAAGCCATGATAGGCAATCTGCACCTACTCCTTGGTATCTTCAACTGCAACATGCACCAACATGTCAGTTCTCGTGTCTGTGCTGGAATGTAAAAATAAAGTTTGAGAGCGCTTAATCTAGTAGACCAAATTTCCAAATTTTTGGGAAGTCCTAATTTAAGAAGGCAAAGGAAATGTTGTTAGATGTGGTTTATAGAGTGTAAAAATGTCCTGGTTACATCACAACTTGTGGTTGATTTTTCTGCATCACACAGGAACTCATCTCCTCACTGAAACTTCAACTGACATCCTCCTCAGAGGCACATCTCTCTGGATGAGACTGAAAAAATGTCTGAAAAGATGTTTGCGTTTTTTGGGGTTTTTTTTCGGCACTGAAAGAATAGCTTATAAGAGAAGCTGGAGGTCGGCATTGTAGCAGTTGCTGATATAGGATACTGTTCTGGGCTTTGGTGCTCACAAGGAACGCACGTTTGTTTGTTTTTGCTTTGTATACCACAGCTGAGGGAATAGCACATTCTCCGTTCTGCTAAACTCCATACAGCCTGAGTTGCTGAAAACCACTGTGTTTGTCTGCCTATATGAAATAAATGTACTAGTCTCAGCCAGATTCCTCAGACAGCCCTATGAGTGGCAATAATGGTAATTTAGTTGTTTATTTCAGGTTCTTCTGAAGTGGGGTCATTAAGGAGGGTTTGCTGTATTGCTGCACTTATTTTCTGATTTCTTTAAAAGACAGAGAAGGATCAGGACTTGGGATAAAGACTTAAGACTGACCTTAACGTCTAGAGCTCCAGTCCAAACTTAAATCCACACAGGGAACAATTACTAGACACTTTATGAGTCTGGGCTCTACTTTTCATCTGACAGAGCAGCAGTTTAGGACTCAGCACTCTGTTTGCCCTACTTACCCCGGTAGTAGCTTCTAACACAGGAAAGCTGTTGGCACAGGCACCAGACTGTCACTTTTGTGCCCAAGGAAGGAAAGAGAGGAGTCCTCACCCCATCTTCCTTTTCAGACAGTCTCCAGGAGTTTTGGAAGGAGCTTTTTACAAGTCCTATTCTATTGTTGGCCAGGAGACAAAGGATGGAGGAGCTGGATTTAAGCATAATGACGCGAGCTCCTCCATGCAGAAAAACCCAGCTGAGAGACCCCCCCGGCTCCACACACACAAAAAAAAAGGAAGAAAGGGGGAGAAAATCTTTGAAAATAACTAATTAAAGTTGTTTTAGCCTCTCTCTTTCCCCTCCAAGGGCGCCTAATCTCACAGGGGGCAGAGGGGGAGAGAGGCAAGAAGAACAATGAGAACCATCCCCCACTTCTCTACACTCCACCTCCTGGTCGCTGAGGTTTTAAAACAAGAGGCCACTTTAAGTTAATGAGCTATCAGCTGACTGGGAGAAGTCTCTAATGAACCCTGATGTTCACACATTCCCCAGCTTGCTGAATAGGCCTCTGCCAACCCCATAACTGTCAGAAAGTTTCATTCATAAAATCCACTTGCTGGGGGTGCCAGTGACTGGGGGCAGGGAGGGATCTGGGTGGAGGTGGAAGCAGGGGAGTGTGGGGTGGAGGTCTCCATATGGAGCAGTCAGCCTCAGAGGCCAAATAGGAACATGCATGGCTGGGACTGGCAGGCTGGACGATTCTGGGGACCTGACTCCACTCTCCATTGTCTGGCTGGTAATTAGGAAGATCCTCCAAATGGTTCTGGAGGACATTGAAGTCTGTGGGGATAATTAGTGAAGATTTGGGGGATGTTCCAGCTGTTATGTCACCAGCTTTGCTAGGGCCAAAGGGGCAGGTGATGGTGGGATGAATCTTAGGAGTCATTCTAGGGCTTTGCTGTGTGGGACAGGCTTTGCTGATCCTCAAGTCTCCTGGCAGGGCATTATGAACTCTGTTTGTGGGAGTCACAGGGGGAAGGAGACTGGGACAGGGACAATTCTGGAGAAAAAGGTATAACACTGGGGAGAAAGGAAAAGTCATGTTTGCTGTAACATAGACTTAGTGATGATGTTGTGTGCTGGAGCTAATTCTCCTTGGATAGTACGCATGCTTTCGACAAGAGCAAAAAGGAAAGATGCAGATGCAGGGTCAAAACCTGTTTTTCTCCAAGGGCTGTACTGCAGTTTGAGCAGTGAGTTGGTACTGTAATCAACAGTAAGCACAGACCACTGTAGTCTTATGTCCAGCAAGTTTTGGCATAGTATACTTCCACGTCTTTCCTGAAGTTCTGAAAAACAATATTGAGCCTAGATTTCATTTGGGAAGTTGTTGAATCTAATGGCCTGAGCACAAGAGTAAGATCTCAGAGCACTGGACTTCTTTTTTTCTCCTTGGAACTTACTTCTCTGGTGAGTTTCTTTAATATTTCAGTTATAGCCCCCCCACAAAAAAAAACAAAAACAAAAACAAAAAACCCACAAAGCAAAACAAAAACCCACAACCAACCAAAAGCTCGTAAGGTTATACCACTCAAGGCAGGAAAAGTACTGAAGATCTTGGGGCTTCTTTCTGGTTCATTCCCAATTGCAAAGTCAGTATACTGCAGGAGGAAGGAGGACCAGGGCATAACTGTTAAGTGTTGCTTAAATTTCAGTTGTGCCAAAAGGGTACAACTGTCTTTCTTAAGTGAGAGGCAGTCTCTGCCTCAGGGAGCCTACAGTGTAAATACAGAATTCATATTGAGTGGAAAAAAACACTTAAGAGTCTCATTCAGAAGCCACTGAAATAATAGTAGGATGTCTGTTAACTGATGAGCTTCGAAACATGATCATCTGCCTGCTATTACACAGAGTGTCTGAATCCAGGGCTCTGAATTCAGATCATATCCAGGACATAATTACATGGTCAATTTTGTTCATACATTTCTTGTATATCCTATAAAGATAAAGGGATAAGATTTTGCAAACAATACTGAGAAATTAGAGGTGAATATTCTTGCCTCACAGGAGACCATGAGAAGGTGGTATAGGTAGCATAAAGAGCATTGGATTCTGTGAAAAGGTGAATGCATTGGGAAAGCAGTGGTCTTTAGAGGTTTCTATGGACAGGAGTACTAAAATGTGTCATGAGTCAATGCCATAATATTTCATTCAATAAAATCTCTGGCCTCCCATCTATTTTGTCCTATCATTGAGATTTCACTAGAGTCATGTGGGGGAACTATGTGGTTCTTTGTATATGGCAGAGGCAGTGCTGGAGAGGATATAAATGATGTTTGACAGTAAGCTGCAATGGCTGTGGGATAGATGAAGAATTTAGAAGTATCTTTCCTCTAACTGTTTTCATGGGGATTTTAACTTTTCCTTCCTTAAACTTGGTAACTCAATTACTGATTTTCAGTGCATTATAAAAGCTCCTGAACACTTTGCCATCTTTATTTGCTCCTATTCCTATTTCAGAGATGGGGGAATAAACCACAAAGTTTAGGGGCAGAATTCACAAAAGAGCTTAGACCTCGAGCTGCTTGATACCTAGTTTGAAGAGAAACTCAGACAGCTTAGTTAAATATGGATGTGAGGGGGCAGTAGATGGGAACGAGATGTGTAAGCTAGTGAGTGAGAAGTGCTGAGAAGCAAAGTGGGATGTGTAGTCTGGCAGCAAGGCACTTGCTTCTTGCTTGGAGAGAGAGACCTGTCTTTATGTGATGTTCATAGCCGTGAGTATCTCCTTGTTTAGGTCTGTTCTCCCTGTGTAAATACAGGACTCAGAATTGAATGCAGGCTATTGGTACTAGTCTGTTGAGTTCATCCATGGTGAATCTCCTTAAATTGGTTCTGCTGAAGATCTTCCATTTTTTATAAATAATCAAATACTGTGGATGAGAAAGAAGTAGACTTGCACTGTAGGCAAAAGGCTGCAGAAGTTACTGGGCTGAAGGGAAGGCCAACTCACAGGAGAGGAGAAATCTCTGGTGAACAGAGATTTACACACTATATAGCGGATAATGGACTCTACATTAGGTTGTCTTACCTGTACCCTGTAATGAGCAAGGAGGATCCTGAGAATGAAGGCATGTTCAGTTCTACCTGTATCTCATTCACATGCATTTTGAGATGGTCTCGAAGCTATCTGGTTTTGTTATTGTGTGCTATTCATAGGATTAGACACTGATTAGTTCTCCAGCTTGGCTTTTCTCCTTCTCTGGTTTTTCTTGCTCTGGTTCAGGAATGCAGAACTAACCAGACTAACTCAGGTGAAGCCTGGATGGTTCTCTACGTGTGTTTGCTTTGATAATTTTTTTTCAATCTCTCTGTCACTATATCATCAGTATTTCTTTGGTGGCTAGCATACAAACTGCTGACAGAGAAGCAGCAAATTCAGTACTATTAGATCTCTGTTAATGCCAACTTTTGCCCCTTCAGCACTGGGTTGCCTCTCAGTAGGACCATTGCTCACTCTTGGCATTTCCTTGACCTCTATTAATAATTTCTTCCCTCCTCAGGATAATGTTGCACTTGACTTGTACAAAGTTTGTGGGTTTTTTTGTAAATCCCATAACAATTTTGTTGTGTGCTGGTTTTCTGTCACTGCTGCTTATATTTATTTAGCAGATGGAGGATGGCTGGGCTTTCTGTGGTTGAAGGGCCCTCCTGCATGCTTTCAACTCACTTGGATGCATTCAGCCTGATCTAAGGGCTCTCCAACAAGGAGCCTACCAACCTGCCTCTCAGGAAGTTAGGGAAACATCTGCTGAAGGGTTTGTTCCAATCAGGTGAGAGACTTGCTCACAAATCGGTAAAGTAAGACGGTGAGCAGATCCAGATACAGAATAAGCTCTGCATCTTGTGCTGCATCATGGGTTGTGTTTCCTCTGTACATGAGCCAAGAGGAACCACTTGCTTTACCTACCTCTCATGTGAGCACTCAACCGACACAAGAGGCTTTGCTCGTTTTCCCTTGGGGGAAGCTGAAGGCAAGAGCACTTGAGGACTAAGGAAAACAAAACAATGTTTACTTAGCTGGAGAGCAGAGTGTGCCCTTCTTAAATTCTACCAGGGCCTAAAAGTGCTTCAGAAATAAAGTGCCTCTGAAGTTGGCTCCACAAGGTAAATGTACGGTAGGATGGTGCCATTTCCCCAGCTGATGGGATGTCCTATTGACTCATTTAAAGGTCAGTTTTTTACTGCTCTGGACCTCAACTCCAAGACAAAAAAAACAACACACAAAGGATGAAATTTTCCCAAGGAAAAAGAGTTTCTCCCATAGTTCTGCCAGTCATGCATCTTGTGGATGGCCAACAAAAGGCTAACCTGTGAACCCCACTCACAGGACAAGGGTTTTACTTGTGGGGAGGAGAAAGTTGTTCTAAGAGCTCTCCATTAGCATGATACAGCAACCTGTGGAAGAGGGATGGGGTCACATACATTCTTTGCTACCAGTGGCTAGATTCAAAAGTTTGGAGAGGTAAGGGTACCTGCCATATCATGGGATGTGTTTCATATGGGACAGAGAATAATTAGTGTTTCTGCATCCCCTTAGTGTGTTACAATAATTTTTTTTTCCCCTCTGGACTTGATCCATGAGGAATACAGATCCTGTTTCTAATTCTAGGTAACCTTGGTTCAGTTACAGGTGCACAAGCCAAGCTGACGATTTTCAGTGTATGTTTGAAGATGTATCACCCAGCCTTGCATATATTTTGTTCTATCCCAAAACCAAAATTATGAAAACACAACATTCCTAGAATGAACTACAGGATCAAAAGACTGTTTCTTGCCATGTACAGACCTCCTTTTTTTTTTTTTTTTTTTTTTCCCCCCTGTGGCTGGGTGACTGCAATACATCATCTGTGTACACAAAAGTGCTTGTCATGCACAGGTGGATTTCACTTCTGGCATACAACTCATTGTAGCAGTCAGTTTCCAGACCTCTTTCCCCTCTATAGGCATTTTTGTGATGCCCTGGATTTCTATGAGTACCTTATTTCTCATCATATA
>VWYK01109897.1:320-14607 GCA_013399775.1 Semnornis frantzii
ACTTGGGGAAAAAAGCAGCTAAAGCCATAAATAAAGGTGGCATTTGTTTTCTTCCACTAAAGCACTCTGAGCATCCAAACAACTTCCTATGAAACAGCATATGTAATCCAGACTTATTTGTTAGTGGGAGGAGGCTAAATTTGGTTTAAGTGATTGCCAAGGGAGATCTGAAACTCCATATCTACAATTTCATTTAATGTCTGAATTTTCAGTACAAGTGTGCCTCTGATGTTTCTCAAGTAATAAAAGCATGAAGTCTGCTCTCATTAGTAATGAGTAACTGTATCACAACATTGCTCTTGCTGTAGCTGCTTCCATAGTCTTCTTGCTGTGCTCTAAAATACTAATTACAAGCCAGTTGTTTTAGGGCCTTCTACTACAACACTCCTGACATCTCCAATGTCTGGGCTGCTGCTAAAATCAACAGGTAGGCAGGAGCTAGGATCTTTCTCAAGTTTTCTTACAAAGATAGAGTTACTAACCATTTCTTTCTTGGTTCACGTTCAACAAAACTACTGAACCTAACTCAATTCCTCCCAAAGGATGGGTTTCTCCCCTCACCTGACCAGTGTCTCTTGTTACTTTAAATCACAGCTAATGTTTTTTTTTAAAATATATCTTACACATGAATCAGCTAGAGATCTTTGGCATCAAAGGAATCAAACAGAATTGTGTGAAGCAGCATAACCTTCAGCTGTATTTTTTAAAATGCCATCAAGAAACGTCTCACTTTTCAAAATTTACTGTCGACCTAATAACCTCAGCCCAAAGCATTCACCTTTGAATAAATGTTTTTGTTTTCCTTCCAAAATTTACATATTGCAAAATATCTTGCAATTGGTAAACCCATGAGTTACTTGTGGCATCCACTAAAATAACTGAAGCTCTCATACAGGATGAGAAAACCAGGTAAGCTGGTAGCCTTACAATGGAAGTGATTTGACCAAACTGGAATATTAATGCACCATGTTCTAAGAGAAAGTAAAAAAAAAAAAAAAAACCAAACCACAAAAACAAAACCAAACCCCGAAAAAAGCAAAAAAAAAAAGAAAAAAGCTCAGCATTTATCAAGNAAAACAAACCAAACAACAAACTCAGCAAATGCAACCTTGTAATAACTGGCATCTGGCACTGAAATGAACAGCAGTCACAGATGAAGTACATATTTGAAACATTTGTCATGGGGTGTTTCAATAATGAACATCAACCATTTGTTTGTTGAAATAACATTTTCCCGTAGTATTGCTGTGCCTGTCTGAAAAATAAAGTTTGTAGAGAACAGTCAGAATGCAGTTACACATTAAACCTGAAACTACAGAGGTGGAATTCTGAGAGAATTACCAACTCCAAACAAGGCAGCGTGTGCTGTCTTCCTTATGGTACTTCTTTCTGCTGAGCCTCCTTCTACTGTGCCTCCAGCACTGAGTGCTCTAGTGGACAAGCACTCTTCTCATTACAGCTGGACAAATAGGTTCTCATTGCAGTTGTAAAATTCCAAAAGAAGGGAAAGGATTACTACAGCAATAAGAACAACAGTCAAAAATCTCCTTTCTTCTTAGATACTGAATAAGATGTCTTAGTGAGGCAATCTGATCACAAATAATTAAGAAGGAACATTTTCTTGGCAATCACGGAAAGCTTTTGTCAGGATTTGCACCAAGACTGGGGCAGTTAGCTGATGGCAACATCTACCGAAGGTTGACAGAACAGCATACTAAACAACAGGGTGAAGACAGAGCCACAAACTACCAGGTCTGCTAGGACAGCAGACAAGGGGCAGTGGGTATAAACTACAGCACAGAAAGTTCCACCTGAACATAAGGAAGAACTTCTTTACTGTAAGAGTAACAGAACACTGGAACAGGCTGCCCAGAGAGGTTATGGAGTCTTCTTCTCTGGAGACTTTAAAGCCATGTGTGGCCTGCATTAGATTCTATGGTCCTGCTCTGGCAGAGGGGTTCGACTCGATGATCTCTGGAGGTCCCTTCCAACGCCTAACATCCTGTGATCCTGTGATCCCGTGAAGGGTCATCTGATCACAGGACTAGGCTCTGCAGGAAGGTGATACATGGCTCCTGATCCCACCAAAAACCAGTGGAGAGCAAAATTGTCTTATTTGCATTATGTCACAGTTTATCCACTAAGCTAGTCCTTGAAAAAGACAGATTTCCAATGCAAGATTTTCATCCCAATGCAAGAACATCTCATTTAGAGGTATGGCCTCATTAAACCCTGCAAGGAACCAAGCCATGAAACCCTCCTTCACCTGGGAAGTGCAGAAACTACTCCTGGAAGCTTCAGGCAAAGACTTCTGAGACAATTCTGCCACCCTGGATCTGGTCCCCAGGTTAGCTTTAGAGTATCCCTCTGTCTAAGACTTTATTTTTCTAGTTGAACACCATGATGTCATGGACAAAAGGATGCAACAGTTACAGCCACAGCAGAAAATCCTAAAAGAAGAAAAAAGTAGTAATTCATGGGGGTGGATTGCCTGGAGCTAGTGTTGGGGAGTAGTTTAAATTTTTTTTCGCAACCTCTTCTGCAAACAAAAGGATGTAGGTAATAATGCTGAGAAATGCAGACCTTTCTTCACAGAAAAGCCTGACAAAAACAATATGCATGTGCACACACACTCCCACACACTCCTTTTCCTTTTCTGGGGGAACATTTCAGCTGTACTTTGAATACATATGAAAACTAAAACTATGAAAATTT
The DNA here is from genome assembly GCA_013399775.1 of Semnornis frantzii. Lineage (NCBI taxonomy): Eukaryota > Metazoa > Chordata > Aves > Piciformes > Ramphastidae > Semnornis > Semnornis frantzii. The sequence goes on from VWYK01109897.1 coordinate 3,036, forward strand.
TAAAGTTTGTATTTCAGATTATGCTCAGTGTCTGGTTTGCTTTCTGATACAGTTTCTAAAGCAAAGCACACCCTCTCTCCTAAATGCTCTAATTTCTTTCAAGAAGGAAAGGAAAGGAAAACTTTTCACAGCCATGCTATGTAGCTTGTCACATAGTCCAAGGTAAAAAGAAGCAAACCACTTTAAAAAAAAGTCATGAGGAGCTCTCCTCCTTCAGTGCTATGCTGGGGAAAGCCTAACTTGCTTCTGGAGACTCCCAAAGACTAAACAAGTGCTAACCTGGTTGCCCTACAGTTCAGTTCAGCACAGGTCCCTTTATCATTCCAGTGCTATGAAGTTCCTTACACGACCACATTTTTTATTTCTTCCTTTTCTTCTGGATTATCCTTCTATTATTTTTTTTTACTTGAAAAAACAATAAACAAAACAAATGTACAAACTTCTCATGACACGTAAGTATTTTTCAATCTAAACTGAAAGCATTTGCAATTGGGCACAGTATGAATGGCCACACTGGAAGGCAATTACATATTTTTGCAGACAAACTCGCTTCAGGGTGTTGTTTTCTTTTATGCTATTCTAGGTAAAGCAATACATAAAAAGAAGTAATTGTCTTGGAAAAGAAACATGATGCAATAAGCAGGAGAAACAACGTGCTGGAACGTGTCCAGAGAAAGGCTGATCAGAGGGCTGAAGCACCTCTCCTATGGAGACAGACTGAGAGTCGAGGTTGTCCAGTCTGGAGAAGACAGGGCTCCAAGGAGACCTTATTGTGACCTTCCAATATCTGAAAGGGGCCTACAAGAAAGCTGGCGAGGGACTTTTTAGGGTGTTGGGTAGTGATAGGGCTTTGGGGAATGGATCCAAGCTAGAGGAGGGGAGATTTAGATCAGATGTTAGGAAGAAGTTCTTCAGGATAACAGTGGTGAGACACTGAACAGGCTGCCAAGGGAGGTGGTGGAAGCCTCATCCCTGGAAGTTTTTAAAGTCAGGTTGGATGTGGCTCTAGGCAACCTTATCTAGTGTGAGGTGTCCCTGTCCATGGCAGGGGGGTTGAAACTAGATGATCCTTGAGATCCCTTCCAACCCTGGCAATTCCATGATTCTGTGATTTAGAGAGAATCAGCAAAAGGAAATAGGTCGATGTGCAGGAGAAAACCAGAGACAGATAAGATGCTAGGACTGGGTATGCTATCCCTTAATAGACACACTCAAGTATCTCAAGGAAAAGTCTCTGCACTCACGGGCATCTGTTTCCATTACACAGTCCCTCCTACAGCACCAGGCCAGCTGCAGCTGCAATTCACATTGTCACCCACGGACACTCTTCGGATAGTCTCTTCTGTAACACCGACTGCTGTTTCATGTTTGTGTCTCCCTGGGCTTTCTTCTCTGGGCCATTCCCATGTCCCATTAACCAGGTGGCACAGACCTCCAGAATCAAGTGTTTGGGGCCTAGACCCTGTGCTTAGGGTGCCCCGTACAGCCTGGAGCACAGAAACAGCTGCCCTGGCGCGGCAAGCCCGACGTGCGGGCTGCTGCCGGACGTGCGGGTTGCTGCCGGACAGCTGTCTGCTCCGACCCTCTGAACATCGGCTGCGGGCATCTCCCTGATGAAAACCCTACAAGAACGAGGGAGAGGAAGCGGTGGAAGAAAGATCCTGCAAGCCATGGTGTCTGAGGGACGAGAGGACGTCTAACGACCCTGCCGCTCCCCCTCTCCCGCTGCCTCCGAAGGGCTGTTTGTGCAGAGGGACACGAAATGCACCAGGGGTCGGAGCTCCGCCCGGCCCGTAGGGCAGCCCCGGGTGCTCCTGAGCGGCAGTGGCCGCCTGCGGTTGGGGGTATCCGGGAGGGCCCGGCGGCTCGGGCGGCGGCGGCGGCGGCAGCGGCGGGAGCGCATTGCCGGGGGCTTGTCTCCACCTGGTGATTTCACAAGCAAATATACTTAGGGAAAGTAACCTCACAGATTAATACTCGCGCTTGGCATTTTAAAGCTGTGATTAGGAGCACCCATCTAGGAACCCCCAGCCACAGTCAAACACCGTGGTCTGCGAAATGAGAAAAGCCACTAAATCCAGAACGGCTGACCAGGGTTTTTTCCTGCTTTTTTCACCCAGACTTTGGGAAAACAAGCACGGTGCCATTCTGTCGTCTGCTTCTTCCTGTTCAAAGGCGCTCAAAGGTACCACCAAACCGTGATGACCAAGAGCAGCTAAGCGCCGTCGTTTCACAGCGAGAGTCAAGAAGGTAGAGGAAGTTCTTGTGTAAGCCGGCAAGTTAGTATACTACAATCACTTGATACATTTCTGGAGCTCACATGTCAAAAAGCATCACCTTCAATTCGCTGAACCCTTCCAAGAAGCACACACCAGGGCTCCAGCCTAACCTGGCACTAACCCTCCTCAGAAAGGACTACAAAAAGGCAGGGAAGGGATATACAAAGGAATTTCTCATCAGCCGCTAAATGGTCCAATATACTCGTAACCTTAGCTTCTCTGCTTCATAGCAACCGAGTGATGAAAACCTGATGGGAGAGGCTTGCAAGCTGCACTCTGAGCCACCAGGGTGCATTTTCAGAATTGAACCAGAATATTCTGAAGTGGATACCTGGAAAAGGCCTGGGCAGCAAGGGGAAATAACTGTTAAGAAGAGTTGAAAAAGATTAGGAAATTTTTCTGATTTAAGTTTTAAGAGGTGAAGTGTTGGCATTGATCAGTTTTCCTGAAAAGCAGGAAGCAGGCTCTGAACTGGCTCCTCGGACGCTATTTGCAGACCTCAAAAGCAGAGCCATTTAGAAAGCAACTTCAAGAAGTCCAGCTAAAACTACAAAGACATAAAATTCCAGTCAGACACAGGAAACCTTAGGGGAACACAAGAATTCTATGAGTCAGAAGACAAAAATCCCTCTGAATACCTAACTGAACTAATCTAATGAAGTAGTCACCAAGAAAGGAGTGTGATGAATCCGCATGTCAGGAAGGACAAATTTAAACAAACAGGAAATTGAACAACCTGAAGCTGTTTTCATTTTTACTCCATGTCCTGCTCCTTTTTTCTTTAAAGATGCAAACCAAATTGGCAGCTGCAGAAGCTGCCATTTGGGTCTGAGGGGACTATTTCATTTCAGATGAAGTCTCACTTTAAAAGAAATTAATTGCCTGTCTTCCTTTTAAAAGGTTGGAAAGTCTTTTGTTTATGATTCATTATTTGCACTATTATAGACCCTGCAGGGCACAATGCAATGAAGCCACTAAACGCTGCAAAGCAGTACAGGGAATCACTGATGTAAAGCTTGCAACAGCAAATTTAGCTTCCTCCCTGGCAAGCAGAAGTGAGGCTAAATGCCTGTTAGATATTTTACCCATGCCAGTAGCTAAAGGATTCAAACCTAAACGATATCTGGTCCTGCCCAGATTCACATTAAGGTGCATGCTTAGTTTTTGACATAAAAAAGCTGTCAGAGAGAAATCTGTTCTAGAGAAATCCTCACCCAAAAGAGCCTTGACTTCAGATGTAGAGAATTTCAAGACTACCTGTGTGAAACAGCATTACACAGAATGTTACCCCCTCTACATTATGGAGATGCATTGCCTAGCCTCCAAAAACAAGGGGTTTATGTATGTATAGTACTTCATCCTGGATACCTTTTGCAAGGAGGAGCTTTTTCTGTTTCTAATATTTTAATTGACATTTCTGTCATTTTAGAAATAAATTTTAGCAAACTACATTTTGCAGAGATGACGTTAGAATTCCTAAAACTACAAAGATCACTACTATTCTCACAGTGCTGCCTCTAGAGTAAAATTAAGTTCGCATCCAAACTGTATTTCAGGTTTATGTTTACTTTGGCTTGAAGTAAACCTTTAGGGAAGTCAGATTTTGTTTGTTTGTTTGTTTGTTTCAATGAGTTTTGTGATTTCAAATGTCCTAATTCCGGAATGTAAAAAGGGAGAAAAAAAAAAAAAAAGAAAAAAAAAAGGAAAATTCTCTTTAAATGAACTTCTATCCTTCTACAGAAGGCCAATGGCATCCTGGCCTGCATCAGGAATAGTGTGCCCAGCAGCACTAGGGATGTAATCTGGCCCCTGTACTGACACTGGTGAGGTCTCACCTCAAGCACTGTGTGCAGCTCTGGGCCCCTCGCTGCAAGAGAGATACTGAGGGGCTGGAGCAGGTCCAGAGGAGAGCAATGAGACTGGGGAAGGGACTGGCAGGGAAGGTTGATAAGGAGAGGCTGAGGGAGCTGGGCTTGGTTAGCCTGAAGAAGAAAAGATTCAGGGGGGACTCTGTCACTTTCTACAACTACCTAAAAGGAAAGTGTAGTAAGTTGGGGGTCAGGCTCTTCCAGGTAACTTGTGACAAGACAAGAGGACATGGCCTGAAGCTGCACCATGGGAGGTTTAGGTCGGATGTTAGGAAGTACTTCCTGATAGAAAGGGGAATTAGACCCTGGAATGGAGTGCCCAGTGAGGTGGTGGAGTTGCTGTTCCTGGAGGTGTTTAAGAAGGCAAGATTGGATGTGTCACTTAGTGACATGGTCTGGTTGATGTGGTGGTGTTAAGTCTTAGGCTGAACTTCATGATCTCAGAGGTCTATTCCAGCCTCAGTAATTCTGTGATTCTGTGACGTGTCATTATACATAAAATTAATTATATGAAAACAAAAATACTTTAGTCTGAATTTTTTTTTTCCCACTTTGTTGCACAATTTCAGGTCAAAAGTTGTGCTAAAAGTTATCCTCTAAAGGCAAGCCACTGTTCTCCCAGTTTTCACAGTCTAATGTGCTGTGTTAAGCAGTAAGTTAGGTATAGGATGAACTGAGTGCAAACTACTTTTATCTAAATTTAAGACACTGCTTAGTTTCCTATCTGAATTGCCTGTCTGGATCCTCCTATTTGGGGTTGATTCTGGACTCCGCTTAGAATACTAATTGTTTATATTAAACAGACAAGAGAATGTGTGATGTATTTTAACTGTCAAAAGTGTTGTGAACAGCAGCAGCTGGAAGAGGAATGTTTAATTCACTTTGTTACCCTCAAGCCTTTTAGGATTTTGTATCAGCAGCTAAATCTTACTCTCGAAGGCAAGAAAAACAGTGTATGAAGGGGTTAACACTGCAAAGCTTTTCTACAGGGGGAAAAATAAAAGAATGGGTATTCAGAAGCTGTAGCATTATCATTATTTGGTCAAGCTGAGTATTATTAAATCAGCAGCAGTACTGATGCATCCATGAAAGCTGTGCACTTTCTTGTGTGGCTGCTTTCATGTGCTGATGCTCACTTAGCTGATGACAGAGATGTGATACAGGTGGCGATGGGAGATATCACTTGAATCATTTACTACATGATATCCCTAAAAAAAGGAATCTTGATACTAATCAGTTATTGTAATACTCTTAAATCTTCTGGACATGGGGTCAGTGGCTAGTGTGGAGCTGTGAGTGAGGATAAGTTTCCTCCCCTACACAATTTATTCACACAGGGCATCTCAGTCACATGCTTGGGTAGTTCCTTCATGGTAACTGTTGGAGTGTAAGCTTGTGGTGGAGTCAGGAGGGCACAAAACAATCCTAAGAGTTGTTAGTTAAGAGATATTAGTAAAGGTCCTGCTAAGTAACAGGATCAACTTGTTGCAAAGATTTATAAAAGCTTCAAATTTTCTAAAGCAGGAAAAAAAAACCCAAACCCACAATAATGCCATTTTACATATTTCCTTGAGTAAACCAGCAAATTAGCTGCATGCAAACAAATGATCCTTCTAATGTCCAGGGAAAGGGGGATCTGGAACATTCCATGTAAACATGAGAAGAATATTTTTCCACTGTGAGGGTGACAGAACACTGGAGCAGGCTGCCCAGGGATGTTGTGGAGTCTCCTTCTCTGGAGATATTCAAAACCTGCCTGGATGTGTTCCTGTGTGATCTGCTCTGGGTGATCCTGCTCTGACAGGGGGTTGGACTGGATGATCTTTCGAGGTCCCTTCCAAACCCTAACATTCTGTGATTCTGTGATTATGTGATTAAATAACGAGATGCACAATCATGTGCAAAAAGCTGTAGTGCAGGTTTTCCTGGGAAGGTCCAACTTATGCCATGTAGTTTTGGGGATATTCTGCTGTTTTAACGTCACATTTACAGAATGGATTTGGGATGCTCAGGAAGGCAACAATGCTTTTGTTCATCCCATCGGTCTTTCACTTGTCCATTTTCCTCTGCAGTATTAGCAGGAAAAATGGACCTAACAAGGTGTAAAATAATGCTCTGCCTTCAAGACAGTGTTGTACCTTATTTCACTTTAATATTTACTTAAAAAGTAAACTCTGCCAAAATTTTGCATAAATAGTGCGAAAGAAGTTTGCGAGGGATTCTGAACTTAGTGAAGCAAAGTCAATCCACATCTCAAACACATAATTGTTTATTGGGTTCCTTACTGCCAAAACTTTTGCCAAGAGAGCCCTGGGATGAAGCAAGTGGGGACATACAGTGCTGGAGAGCGTCCAGAGAAGGGCCACAAGAATGATCAGGGGACTGGAGCTCCTCTCCTATGGAGACAGACTGAGAATAGAGCAAAATTAGATTCAGATTGGTTGTTAGGAAGAACATGTTAGGAAGAACCACCATGAGGGTAGTGAGACACTGGAACGGGTTTCCCAGGGAGGTGGTAGAAGCCCCATCCTTGGAGGTCATTGAGGTCAGGCTGTATGCGGCTCAGGGCAACCTGATCCAGTGTGAAGTGTCCTTGCCCATGGCAGGGGGCTTGGAGCTAGATGATCCTTGCAGTCCCTTGCAGCTCCTTGCAGCCCTGACATTTCTATGATTCTGTTCTATGATTCAAGAAGGATTGTTAACAGTACTGAAACAAGCAGAAACAGCCCACACCAGGTGACAGTAAGTGAGAACAGTTAAGTTGAAACATAGCTGCAGGTAGAGATTTTAATTTTGTTCAGTGCATTTTACACCCTGTGTGTCCACCTTCTCATTTTCAGCCTTTCCACTTTCTTCTTTTTATTAGTTTTTTCTTACATTATAGGAAATATTTATTCATTTTTTCACCCAAAAGGGCAGAGAACTGAGTGTCTGAGCATCTTCTCAGGCAGTGTGTGCTTTGGAGTGTGAACTCAAGAAATTGTAGCTTTCATTAGATTAACTTTTTGGAAGAAGATGTACAGAGATTTTGTTTAGGTCTGAAAGACAGTTCGTGGTTTGTTATGAAAGGAAAGTATTACAGACACTTTCACCAGAGAAGGCAAAATACAAAATATTGACAAGGGCTCTGTAGGAAATATCCCACAAAAACAGGGTTTTAAACAAAAGAAATGTGAAATGCTTACTTGCTGGAAGCAAACATTTTCATAGAGATGTGTCTGTTTCACTGAAGACCGGCTCAACCCAGAACAGCCAGTGATCTGCTGCTCAAGATATCCCATGGTTGATGTATGGGAGGCTTCTGTTCTAGACAGCTTTTGTCTTGTAAATATTTTGTAATATTTGCAGAGTGGAGAAGCTTCAGTATAGCAGACTTAGGGGAAGGTGCCATAAGATGGCTGAAGCAATCCACCAGTTTCCTGCCCTCTCTTGGTCCGGCTCTCAGGTGTCTTGGTTGTTCTGCTTCCTCACTACTCACTAGCTTTGATGCTTACCCATTTGTGGGGGAGAAGTTCAATTCACTAAACCATCAGAAAATCATTCAGGTTTTTTTTCCCTAGGATAGCAAGCTGAACCAGTTAACTGAGAGGTTAAACAACCAGTGGAGGTAACACAAGGTAGAAGGTGAGAATACAGGCCAAGGGGTGTAAGGAGACTTATTCTGATATCCTTGACTCTACTGTTAGAATAAGGTAAACCTCTGAACTCAGCACTGACACTGCATCTTCACACTAATATCACAGAAACATGATTATAAGCTGAGCACATGAACAACAGATTTGACTAAAAGGCTGATTGAGGTCAGTGTCTTTATAATTCAAATAAGCCTGCAGTTCCCCTGTCCCACAGATCTTCTCTGTCTCAGAATTACAAAAGGCAAAGTATGTGAATTTGAAGCTTAAAATAAATGACCTGAGGTTATTAACGGGACTAAAGCTTTTCTCAGAGACCAAGTAGCAGAGGATGCACTATCCAGGAAAGAAACTGAAACACACTACTTTTCATTCTCTAAGCATGCTGAGAGCATTTTAAATCCAGATTGCTCAGGAAAAGCATCAGTATGTCAGGTCCCAACCTTATCTTGGATATAACAAAATCTAACCTTTGACACAAAGCCATGCCAGTACTGACCCAACTCCATTCACAAACTCGAACCTTCTTTTAAATGCTGCATAACTCCACACAAGTACAATGTCGGTTTACTTAAGTTCTGATCAGGCAAAGCGGATTTAACAGCATCACAACAATGGAAAACGCAGGGAGGGGGAAGGATTGGAATGCCTGAGGTTGCTGAGGGGGGTTTTCTACCCTTCACATGTTCATCACATTGCAAACAAAATAAAATATTCTGGCTGCAGAGTGCTCTGAGCCTTTGCATAAAAGGTCTGCTTTCAGTTGCCTAAAAAGGACTTAAGAGAGGCAGGGACCTGTTGGAGATGGCCCAACAGAGAGCCATGAGGATGATTGAGGGACTTGAGTATCTCCCCCGTGGAGAGAAACTGAGAGATCTGGGGCTGTTTAGTCTGGAGAAGACTGAGAGGGGATCTGATCAATGTCTATAAATATCTGATGGGTGTCGAGTGGAGGGGGCAAATCTTGCTTTGGTGGTGAGCAGTAATAAGAAAAGGAGCAATGGATACAAGCTTGACCACAGAAGGTTTTACTTCAACATGAGGAGAAACTTCTTTACCATGAGGGTGACAGAGCATTGGAACAGGCTGCCCAGAGAGGTTGTGGAGTCTCCTTCTCTGGAGACTTCCAAACCCTGCATGGATGCATTCCCGTGTGGACCACCATAGGGGATCCTGATATGACAGGGGGGCTGGACTCAATGATCTCTGGAGGTGTCTTGCAACCTCTAACATTTTGTGATTCTATGAGTTGGTGTCTTCTTTGTTCCCAAAGTCTCCATAATTCACTAGATACCGTTCAATTGGCTTGTTTTAATCCTACTCTTTAGCCTAGTTAAGGGCAAACTCTTTCTGTGCTTTGGATGTCCTATCACACATTTCCCTGCATGTGTTCCTCTGCAACTTGACCAAGGCAAACCTGCTCTAGCAGGGAGGTTTGACTAGATGAACTTTGGATGTCCCTTCCAAACTCTACCATTCTGTGATTCTGTGATTCTAGCTGTGGCTGTCCTAACCTCTGAGACTAACATTAGCCTTCTCTAATTGAACATTTTATCTCTTTCTCTTACATCCACTGAGAATGTCCAGCAAAGGTTAGACAGACCTCTAAATATGTAAACTGGGTGAACAGAGCAAGCAGTAATTTTATTTGCAGCTTTGTTGTAGCATATCTTTCTGCTGTCTCCACGTTTAACAATCTACTTTCCTATCCCATAAGACTGATATTTTCTTCACTGATCTTAATTTTCATGGCCTTGAGTTGTATCAGTTTGTTTCCCGAGAGTGCAGCATTCTTGACTCCTGCTTTGAATGTTTTTTAAACACCTGCTATCACTGCTGTACTTCTCTAATCCTCCATCACTCATTAGTTTTAAACCAGTCTTGCACAAATAAACTGTAACATTGAACTAATGAGATATGGGTGAGAAGTTTCTGTAAATACAGCCTGAATTAAAGGTAGAATGTCTGATAATCTTAATTATTTACATTACCCTGAAGATGGCACTGAATGGCCTTCCTTTACTAATCTTTGTAAATTTGAAGAATGCTCTGTCTTATTCCTTCAAATTATGTTACAGAGCACCTTGTGTATTTAAATGCAAAGTAATATGCTCCTATCCAAGTAGTACAGCGGAACAGCAGGCTGGAATACATTTGATAACTTAGGCATTTTACTGTTATTGTACACCTCCATCTGTGCAAGGTTGAAGTCTGGCACTGGCCGATGCAGTTTGTGAACATTAAGAAATACACTGTTACTGCTCCTACAAATTGATGAGAAGCTCATTAAAGCTTGATCATTTGCAGATAAGTAAAAACATTCTCAGAGGCAAAGTGCCAGTGGACATCCCATGAGTTTCAGCTTCTGAAGTTTCCCAACAACCCTGTTTGCACAGAAAGCAGCGTAGAAATGGGAGGGGTGGACAGAGTCTCTGTATGGTGCTCCTCTTCCTTGATCTGATGAAGGAAGTCAGACCAAGGGCATTTAAATGAAAGTCTGTGTCCTCACTCCCACCCGAATAGTCAAGCTGCCTTGTATTCTGTGTGGCATACTACCAGGCACCCTAAGTGAGTGATTACATGAATCTCAAACTTGGACTTCTCCATAGTCTTCACAGGAGATGGGGAGGTCGTCAGGTACTCATTCCCTCCTCCACAGAAACAGGAGTCCAGGATAGGGCAAGTCCCACCAGGAACTCTCACTGGTGTGTTAGACATCCTGACCAGGACTAGGTCCTTTGGGCACAGACCCTCCTTGTGTGAAAAAGCCAAGGGGAACAGGAAATTACTTTTACAGAGACTAGATCAAGGGAGTTGAGACTACAATCCTGCTACGTACATTTCTCTGGGTTTTAGGAGTGCAATTTACTTTTTATGTCTCTATACTGTGACATTGGGAATTAAGGGAGTGAAAGTAGCTACCAGCAGAGATTCTGTTCTTTGACACTAAAATGCAGTCCTGTTTAATTTGTGCTACCACAGTGACACAGGTCCAGATACACTCAAGATATGTCATTGTTGTGGGGCTAGGGAAGACTCCCAGACATGCAGATGGTAAAGAAAATAGCTCAATTTTTAAAGACAGGTCCTATAATTCTCTTCTCTATCAAAGTCAGTTAATTGGGTAAGTAGTGGCCAACACAGCTTCAGTTTGGCACAGGCTAACACTAACTCATGACCTGAAGTCCAGCTCTGACAGTACTCTTTCAATTAGGGATTTCTTACTATTCTTGAAAGAAGGGAGATCTTCCTCTCTTGCCTTTTAAACTTGTTTCCAGAGTCCTAATGTACTCAACACAGTATTTCACACAGCAGATTTTAGATTTGTAACCATATTTTTTTCTGCCATTCTTCAACTTAAATAGGTCTTAATCGGTTTCCAGAGATTCTATTGGTGCCAACAATTGACATTCCAAATCCTTCTCTTCTGCAAATCCAGATTCCTGGGGCTTTGTTTCAATCCCTTAAATACAGAGTGCGTTGCAGGGTAAAAAACTTCACTGACTCGTAGTGAGATAATAGTACAGAAGTGAGTGTACGAGCACTTTCAAACCCCATAAATCCTGTGGATAAGCAGGGTTTTAATGAGAATATAAACAGGGTGATTCTGTTCTCATGACCACCTTCTTAAAAGTAAAAGGCAGAAACAATGCTTCTGATTATAAGTTTTAATGTTTTAAAAAAACAACTTCCAGATTTCACATGTGCATTTATTGTGTTAGGTGTCCTTAACACAGGGTAAACACAGACTAAAAGGGTAAGTGCAGAGACCTGCACCTGGAAGGAATAATAA
>VWYK01109921.1:191-14205 GCA_013399775.1 Semnornis frantzii
ATGGAAACTCCTTTTTGAGCGTTCACTGGGTGATGACTGGAGGGACTGGCAGTACTTGGACTTTCTGCCTGCTCCCTTAGTTCTCTTCCTTTTAAGGGGTATCATCACTGGGCTTCTAAAGAGAGGAAGGTATCTCTTATACATAGAAGAGATTTCTACCTTCCAGCATGAAAAAATCACTAACTGTAATAGCTGAAATTATCTAAATTTCACTCACATGAGCACAGGGCAATTCCCGCCAGGAGGGAGGGTCTTGTTGTTCAGGTGCTTTAGAGGAATGTTCTAATTTGAACAAGAAAACAATAAAATAAACAGATTAACCTGTAGGCTTCAATCCCACCTATTCAGATTGAAAACTGTTCCTTTATTTATATATTCTTGTCTTCAAGTCAGTATCCAATCTATGACATTGTTTGACTTCAAGATCTAGTTTATTTTGTCAAAAACTTTAGAAGCCCATATAAATATTTGCTGTTTCTTCCTCATTCAGTTTTGTTTACAATCCCCAAAGTGATAAAGAGATGACAGTGACACATCTTCCCTTGTAGGAACTGTACTTGTTTGTCCCTAACATGTGTAATTTATTCTTACTGCAGTTGTTTCAGCACTTTTTTTTTTTTTCCTAAAACACCTTACTATCTGGCTTCCAGAATCACCCCAATACCTTGCTGAAGGATAAACAGAAATTAACAATGCCCTCAAGACCCCTGCAGTAGTAGATAATTTTAAGTTGATAACTTTTTTTGTATTCAGCTCAGCCATTTCATTCTGAAGTCCCCTTAGGATATCTGCATGAATATTAGCTTATCTCCATGTGCTACTGCACTTAATGGTTACTTCTTTCTCTAACCAACCCCGGTCCATGGATATTGTTAGTCGTGAGAGACTATTCTCATTCCCAGTTGCAGAACCCTAGCTGACTGTATCCTAGCTACATAACTGAATGCCCTATCCCAAGTCCTACAGGCTGGAAGCCCATGAATAACTTGAGGACCCGAAGTGGGGAATGTGCTGCAGAATGCATTGGCCCTGTACTCCAGAAGTGTTATGAAGTGTCATATATAGCAGTAGAGAAAGCTAGTGAAGTCATGAACCAAACACAAAGTGTGTTTCACTAGTCTCATTGTATTTGACAGGGCTGAGTAAAAAAACTATACATAATGAATGGGTCAGACTGAGGATAAAGAGACAATTGCAAGGTATAAAGAGGGAGTACCTCTTGCACACCCCAGTTGACCAGGAAGAAGTCACTAACGGATTTTTGAGAGCCCGTATATCTCTTCACTGACAGTTGTAGCAGCATGAAGAAGATACCCAAGACAGATGGTCAGTAGGGCAAGCAAGGACATGTATATTTCCACCTCAGACTAGAATACAAAATGAACACGCTCTTGGGTCATGTAAGATAAAACTGGTGATCACTGGCATTCAGGAGAGAGGTTCTGTTTGTTAGCCTTAACCTTTGTCTCTTGTGTGACAAATATGTCTTGTAATCCCATGTAATGAGAGTAAGCAATTAGAAAAGTATTCCATTTGTAAATAGAAAACTTTAATTGAAGCAAGATTAGACTAAAATTGGGTTTTACATGTGACCTTTTCTATCCAGTGCTATAGCTAACAGTCTGATCTTGAGACCAGGTAATAAATTTATTCTTTGTTTTACAAGAAATATTATCTTATTTTTGGATGGCTTTAATCAAAGCATAAATTGTAAACTCAGAGTGCTCGCTGCGGGATGGGGCAAATACAAACTGGAGCCAGCCACCTTTCAAGGCAATAAGAAGCACCACAAGAATTTGTGTTGCCTTCATTTGCAGGAGAAGAAAAGGATGGAGACAGTTTACAGTCCCAGACACACTTCTTTGACGTTAGCACATTGGATGACCCATGCTTCAGTTACTCTAGAGAGATGTAGTTGGTCCAGGTATTGCCTCAATGCAGAGTCTCTTCCTGCCAGAAGTAATTTAGCCGTTTTGGACTTAGCTACTGTCCCTTTCTTGTGCCATTTAATTTCTGTTGTAATGCATCAGCCTCCCTGTGTTGTAGATGCTTAGAACTAAATATGTTATTTTATTCTATTTGATCTAATTAATTTCCAATATTTAAATTTGATCTTAGTTTTCTTTTGGTCCATCTTTCTGTATCAGCAATACTGTTTTTACTTTACTCTTTTTGCTGAGCATGAATAGAGGCAGTAATGCCCTTACGGTAGTAATTTCAAAACTCCCTCTTCTAAACTTTTGTGGCCTTTCAGAACATCCAGTTGGATCTGTTCATATCTGATAGCCTCAGAGGCTGCATTTTGATTTTAGATCTCCCTTGTAAGCTATGCTGAGGTTGCAGGCGGTATTCTCAGCTGGCCCTCCCTGCTGCTGGAAGGCAGCAAGTGGTGGCTCAGGTGTTAAGCACCTGGTCACGCAAAATCACTGAAATCTGTGCACAGGTGGAGCTCTGCTCTTTTTCAGGCTTTAAAAGTATTCAATGATCTAATTTCTTTACAAAGGCCTGAAGTTGCCTGTTACTGCTGTTTTATGAGACTTGGTTTGCTCAGTGGGATCCTGCCCCATGACTGAGGATATATTAGCACTGTGCTTAGAATAAATAATGTGTGGGAAAAATATCTAGAGTACAGTAAGGCATAGCAGCCGTATTTGCAGACCATGCTGTCATTGTATTAGTTACTGTTTAAACACACGAGGAAGAAGACCTTAGATAAAATACCTCGTGCAGTCAGAGTTCATTCCTTGATCAAGAGATAATTAACACAGTGATGATTCTAAGATCTTTGGTTTTTTGTCATTTGGTCTTATATCTATATGACTATAATTGATTTCAGTAGACTTTACAGTGTAGTCCTCTCTGTCTCTGTTGCATTTTATGTTTAAAATAGTGACCTTCCCCAAACTCCCCTTATGTGTGCTGTGTTCCCTGCTGCACGGTAGGGATAGCCAGCTGTGATGTAGGACTGCTTGACTGTTTCTGTAGAGACATCTGTGTTTCTCTGCTCCTTCAGTTCATCAACTCTGGCCTCAAGGTGCTATACCAGTGCTTTGAGGGCCATTAACTACTTGCAGCACATTTCGATCAGACACATATATCTAACCTTATCTTTGAAAGGTCTGGAGAAAATAACATTGGAAAAGAGACCCTCTGTTCAAGTTCATGCCCTCTTGGCTAGTTTGAATTAGCACCCACTTAGAGGGGGTAGGAAGTCAAAAATATGCCTGGAAGGTTAGACATTAAGTATGTAAAGCTAGACTTCCAAACTTCCATAATGCATGAAAATGTGTGTGTAAAAAAAAAAAAAAAGTCTGAGCAAAACCAAAGTTTAACAGTTAATACATTTTAATGTATGTGGATTTTAAAGCTTTTTTTGAGGTTCCCTTTTGGTGGTTGCCTTCAGGGGAGGTGAGACAAGTTTCTAACCTTTGTAGCCAGCTCAATGGAAGAGAGGGAAGGAAGAACACAGAAGCAGAAAGAAATCTCAAATTTCAACTTGTCGTGTGATCTTTGAAGGGCTTCAAGAATAAAAGTCTTTAAAGAGAACTCCATAGGTGCTACATGATCTGCATTTTTTCGGCCGGGCTTACAATCATTGCAGGAGACAGAAGTCACAGATTTACTGCCAACACAGACACCCCTCTTTTCAGTTGCCTTTCCATTCCCTTTCCCAGCTCTTAGGATTGTAATTGACAGCTCTTCCAAGCAGTTCTTTGTGGTGTTTGGATATCAACCCTGCATGCTTCTAATGACAGAATGGACCCCAGCATTGCCCTAAGTTAACCTTGTGTGGGGCCTCATTTGTTTCTGTCTTTTGCTCTGTTTAAGGAGAACTTGTATGGATTACCAAAAATACTCCTTTTTTTTAAAAAAAAAAAAAAAAAAGACAAAAAGACAATTATGTTAAAGCTGGATCAGTTTCCTTAGTCAGTTCACATCATGGCTGTATTTTAGTTGCCTTGGTAAAATAAAGGAAATTATAATATGTAGGATGGCAGCAAACAAGGGGCTGGGGGTTTGCACAAACTCCACAATCTGCAGAAGTGTCTGTGTTGTAACTTGTAGCCTTGGTTAAAATAAATATCTCTGATGTGCCAGCAGTCCTGTGCAGCAATTCAAATTGTCTTTCACTTGTACTGGGGTACAGATGTGTTCCTATATCTTTGTACCATAGGATGGAGAGTGTTTTTGCCTCTGTCTTCGGTCAAAGCTTTTTCAAAGAACCCACCTGATTGCAGTGCACCCTAATAAACATGGCACTGGTTCAGTGTATATTAAATAGTGTCTCCAAATATTGCCAGAATGGTCAAATAATTTGTTGTTAGATGTTTTTCTCCCAGCTATCCATCCCTTCTTGATGTCACTTTATGAGTTTCTAAAGTTGAGAGGCATTAGGGAAATAGAAGCAGTTGAAAACTGGTTATGTGAGTGGGAAAAAAAAAGTAAAATAAAAAAACCTGAAAAACTGAAGTTGGTTTAGAATTTTTTTGGTAATTTTTGTCTGAATTTATCATGCCAGCTATTACTTAGTGAATTGGTCCAGAATAAGATTGAAAAATGATATATGCAACTTGCTGCCCAGTGTCAGCACTGACAAGCATATGTGATTGCATTCGAGCTGAATATTTCAGCAAATAGCATAGCCCAGCAGCAATTGCTGAGCCCTATCTATATTCTCTCTTTGCAGCGAGCAGGGGTTTTTCATTTCATACATCATTTACAGCTTGCCACAGTGATTCTAGTCAGCTAGGATATATATTTCTCTTTCTTCTCTTTGTGTTGAAAATATATCATTTGTTGCAGAAGCTGGGCACACTGGGTTCAAATTTAATTATGCTGTAACATCAAAAGCTGCGCTAATAGACAAAAAGTCAACTATCCTTAACTCGGTGTAAAGTAAGATCAGTTTTCTTGTTGCTCCAGAGTTCTGTCTGGGCTTATTGGGCAGTCATTTTACTACTTTGATATATTACATCCATGAGAGTCAGTGCACACACTTAAACAGATACAGTGCATATCTCATCCATCTAAGTATTTTACAAAATAACAGATGCCTTCAACCCTCTTGGCAGAGTTGCTTTGTTAACGACACTTATTACTGCTAAAAAGTGCAGCTCTTATTCCTTTGGCTCCTGGAGAGTCTGCAGGTTCCTGCTGGGCAAGACAATCAATTAGGAAGGAGGGTCTCAGCAGGGATCCACTGACTACTGGATCTTTGTGACCATAGAGGAAGGCATGCACACTTCCATTTTTCTCTTCCCTCCTCCCCCTCAATGTCCTTCCAGCACATCCGGATCCAAATCTGCAGTAGCTATGTTAGACAGGGTTGGTTTTACCAGCAAGCTGAGCTGATTTCAAAACAAAACCCCAACCTAACAGCCTTTTCCAGTACAATGCTGGAAACATTCCCAATGTGTGTGAAACTTTGGAAACCCTGACCAGTGTCCCTTGAGATCAGATCCACAGGTAAGGAGTCTGTAGAAACACTTGAAAGAAGCAGGCCTTATGCCTTTATACCTTCATTTCCATTCTCATTGAAGCTTCAGAACATTTTTGCATTGGAAACTAGAATGGTTCTTTCCACTTTTTAAAGGCCTAGGAATCACAGAGATCTCTAAGCAAGCATCTCTTAATTTCTGAGATTTTGTAAAGCTTCATTTGTTGAACTGGCGTGATTTCTGAAAACTCTATAATTTACAAATTTGCTTCAGCTGAAATGCATTTAAAGCTGAATTTCTGAAAAGTAGAATACTTGAAAGGTATTAAAAATCTGGGGAAAAATAATTGTGTTAAATGACATTGTTAGTCATAGAATCATAGAACGGTAAGGTTGGAAGAGACGTCAGGGATCATCTAGTTCCACCCCCCTGCCATAGACAGGGACAACTCCCACTAGTACAGGTCACTCAAGGTCTCCTCCAACCTGGCTCCAGGGAGGGAGCATCCATAACCTCCCTGGGCAACCTGTTACAGTGTCTCACCACCCTCACTGTAAAGATCTTCTTCCTAACATCCAGTTTAAGTCTGCCCTCTTCCAGTTTAAACTCATTGCCCCTTGTCCTGTCATTGCAAGACCTTGTAAATAGTCCCTCCCCAGCCTTCCTGTAGACCCCTTTCAGATACATAAGGTCGCCTTCTCTTCTCCAGGCCAAAGAGCCCCAACAAAGAAGGTTGTATTAGAGTAATGAAGTAGTTCATCTGCCTCCTAGGTACCATGGAAGGCCTTGTCCAAGGACAGCAAGGCAAGGAGCAATGCACTATTCATTAGCAAATAGTTGATGGAGTCTCAAATCGGGTGGCATGTGACATAACAGAATTTTGTTTCCATTCTTCAAATGACAATAAGAAGAAAAATAAAATGGAAAAGCCTCATCTGTGGTTGTCAGAATTTGTCAGTGTGGTTTTGACGCCAAATGGTCTAGAAGAAAAGCAGGGAAACCTATATACCTATTGCCTTGACCTTGTTTCCTTGTCGAGGAAACTGATCTGATGAGCTCTCTTCTGTTCTTTCAAGTTTAGTTTGTCAAAGTATATAAGGTCATTTCAGTTGTATGTATTTGACTTCAAGAGGTGCACTGCTATAATTAATAACAATACACTCATTTTATTACTTTGGTGGCAGCTAAGGATGTTTGGGTGTTTTTTTAAATCTTTATTTCAGAGCAAATTAGTTTTTGCTGTCTCCTAACTTTTTTTTGTTAAACTTTCTTTTTTTTTGTGTAATTAGTAAGCAATAAATTACTGTTTTTCTCTTTTGGTTAGTTGAATTAATGATGTCTGCAAAGAAACATGATATCAATGGGATTTTTTTTTTTTTTTAAATGGTCTCAAGGGGCTTACAAGAGTGTCAGATTTTGCCAGACTAAAAGCTGTGAGGAGCACATAAAGAGCTGTCCCAACATCTTTTAAAAAATCTTTCACTTCATTGCTGCATAAAGGTGAATCTAAGTCGTACAGAAGACAGCTTGAACAGAGGCAGCCAGACTCAAGCTAGCAGAGGGAGTGTGCCTCACAGGCTGACCCCTCTGTGTAAGAGAGTGTGTTTTTTCCCTTGTTGAGAGGGCAAGACTGGTACATTAATGAGCCATCTGTCTTGCTGGGCCACAGTTTTAAGAACAACATGCCTTCCTGTCCTTTTCATACTCTGCCCTCTAGAAAACATAGCTCTGTCATTACTTATGACAGGAGAGTCTGTCATATCAAAGGATAAAGAAATCGGTGCTGGAGAGAGAATTAGGGAAATGAGAGGAGTTACAGGACAGAGAGCTTCATTAGAAGGATAAAAAGCCAGGGAAGAGCAAGATTTAATGAAGCTCTTGTTTATTACTTTTGCTAATTTAGGAAGTCTCACTGCTGGCTGTGGCACTGGAAGGTGGATAGTACAGATAACTTTTAAAATTAATATTGCAGTGAGGCAGAATACAGGACTTGGGATCGGTCTAGGTTAAGGCTTGCTCTCCTCTGAGTACCCTTTTTTGAAAGTTCTTTTAGTATGTTTGTCCTCCTCCTTTCCCATTTTCCTGCAAGTTCTGATTCCACCCTCTAGTTCTAAACCTCACCACAGCTTTTGGGGCAGAAAGTGCTAATACTCCACTTACTTTCTAAAATAACTACCTTAACTACACTTACTGGGTACTTACTGTGTGCCTACTAGAAAGAATCTGTATTACCTCTAACCACTCTGAGCACAGACTGTGCTGGACATAGTGTGCGTGGGCCAACTGTGCAGGCAAGTTTGAGTTAGCAAAGCCTAGACAGCCAACCGAGTCCTGGGCTGCATCAAGAGCAGTGTGGCCAGCAGGGCAAGGGAGGGGATTCTGCCCCTTTACTCTGCTCTTGTCAGACCACACCTGGAGTACTGTGTGGAGTTCTGGAGCCCCTAGCACAGGAAGAACATGGAAGTGTTGGAGCAGGTCCAGAGGAGGGCCACAAAGATGATCAGAGGGCTGGAGCAGCTCTGCTGCGAGGACAGGCTACAAGAGTTGGGGCTCTGCAGCCTGGAGAAGAGAAGGCTTTGAGGAGACCTTATAAGTAGCCTTGCAGTATCTGAAGGGGGCCTACAGGAAGGCTGGGGAGGGACTATTTACAAGGTCTTGTAATGACAGGATGAGGGGCAATGGGTTTAAACTGGCAGAGGGAAGATTTAGACTGGATGTTAGGAGGAAGTTCTTTCCAGTGAGGGTGGTGAGACACTGGAACAGGTTGCCCAGGGAGGTTGTGGCTGCTCCCTCCCTGGAGTTGTTCAAGGCCAGGTTGGATGAGGCCTTGAGTGACCTGTACTAGTGGGAGGTGTCCCTGCCTATGGCAGGGGGTTGGAACTAGATGATCCTTGAGGGCCTTTCCAACCTTACCATTCTATGATTCTATTGTTTGAGGTGCTATGAGAATAGTTGCATCTTGGGATGACAGAAATTATACTGAATTTCATGTAGCTTCGTTATTTTCTTACTTTTTGGGAGCCACTATTAGATAGATGTCTATTAACAGATCTGGATTTTTAATCAAGTCCTTTCACTTACTGGTGAATAGTTCCACCAGGTTTAGGCATTCTTAACAGTAATCTTTATTCATGGGATTTAGCTTCTAGAGGAAATCGAGGATTAGGCTTTTAGACTGATAGCTATGGTTATTTTAGTCATGGAGACTGCTTTTAAGCAGGGAATTTTGTGACACAGTACCTAAAGCAGATTATATATTCCTGTTGTTAAGATAGTTTACCCCAATATTTGGCCTTTATTTATTTTTCTGTATTAATTTCATGCCAATGACATCAGACCAATCAAATCCTGTTCACTGCATTGAGAGATACTCTCTGGTACTACTGGATTTCAGTTTTGGGGAGAGGCTGACATGCTGCACAGCACCTGGCAACTGCTTACTCCAAGATGGTCTCCACTGCTGTGGGACCTGGCCCCAGGTGAGCTTGTTCTTCCTGATGTGGTCCAAGTGGAGATAAGGTCTGGTCCAGACAGACTGAACAATGAAAAGTTGAAGGGTTGATAAAATGCTGCTCCCCAGTGGAGATGGATATGCTGTACTGGCTGTATTGATAGAGTTCAAGGGAGAAAATTTCAGTTATTAGACATTAACTAAAAGTTGAGGTTTTCTTTTTCAATACAGCCTCTCATTGCTCCTATTTGCTATAGGTAGTGATAACAATATCATCAGGGAGAACCATGGCATTTCAAGAAAGATGTTTTAATATGATCTATCAAAACAGCAATAAAAGAAGCACAGAAATATGGAAGCAGTTGTTTCATTTCAACAGAAAGCTAACTTTTGTAGAGCTACAGTTCTAGAAAGAAATGTTGTCTTTTGAGATTCTTATGTCCAGCTAAAGCTCTTCCTCCAGTTTTCCAGACAAGAAACTGAGTGTGACATCATGCTTCTCAGCAGATGTTATTAATTCAATTAAACTGAAGAGATTTAAAGTAAATTACTGTATCCTAATTATACATCATCATCAACAACAACAAAAGCAATAAACAGGCAACAAAAACCAATTATATAATTCACTCTGAAAAAAAAAAGTTTAAATCACCAACAATTTAAATCAAAGCAACAGTAATAAAATAAGTGCGATGATACTAATTACATAATTGTGTCTTCTGAAGTCAAATACATAAAATTTTTGTTGGTTTGATGCATTTTGGCATTCTAAGTGTAGAAGTAGAATGGTTTTGACTTACACAGCAGCACAGAGAAGTATGTGTTTTGTTGAGTGAGAAGGTGAGCCTTCAGCGATTGGGAATAATGTGTTTATAAAGAAGCTTCTTTCAGGCTGCTAATCTGTGCTGAGGTAGGGAAGTGGCACAATGCATCCCTTGCCTGTTTCTCCTTCCTAAACTTACCTAGAGTGGATTGATGAAAACTCCCTGCTGATACAGAGAAGCTGCATTTGGTAATTGCTAGTGTTTTCTACATCAACAAGACTGACAACAGCTGAGTTGAAGCTCGGTGATATGTTAAAACTTGTCTGTGACAGCTTTGATTTCAAATAAAATACAGTATTCTTTTGCACAAGTTTAGAGGAAGGTTTGGCCTTTCTTTTCCATTTGTTCTTTGCATCTCCCTCTTAAAAACAAATGAACAAACCAACCCCCACAAAAAAAAAAACAACAAAAAACCCAAAAAATAAACCTCTAAGATTGTGCGGTCTGTGGAGGTTTTTGAGCATTACTTTGGTAAGTGGGACCTATACTTCTTTTGAACAAATGAGAACAATTCTGATAATAATAAGTACCCAAAAAAATATAGTAAGTTGCTGCCTGCAGAGAAGCATTGTCTTTTTTAGAGTTCCTGGCCTGACCTTTTTTAGAAGCTTCAGTGAGAAAGCAGTGCTCAAAGAACATTTTCAGGTGCCCTCCTATTTCTGCAGGGTAGTTTCACTGGCTTCACTAATGGTTGGATTTGGCCTAGACAGAGTAATATGATAAGAAATTAAGGTAAGTGCTTAATTTTCACACACTCAATATTTTGGAGTAAGAAGTAGTAAAATTCTGTACAAAGGAAGACCAATTATAATATCTACTATTAAATAACTTTTATATAGACATTAGAAAGAAAATTGCTTATGTCTTTTGTAGGCTAAGAAGCTGAGCTTGCAGTGATGGAAAAAATGCAAGGGTGTGTAATAATCAGTGGCCACAATGACCCCTGGTTTTCTAACAAAATCAACTGTCAAAAGATCTGACCCATCCAAATACAAGCTGTGGAAATGCACCCTTCTACACCATTGCCTCCTACCAATCAATAGCAATTCAATCCTGGCAGAATTCAGGCAGACCCTATTATAAGCCATCTAAAACTGAGTTGCTGTCAAAGAATTAGGCATGAAGAGAATTGCCATACTAGTATCTGGTGGGAAGGAATACTACAGTGGGGCAGTTTCAGATACTGCTCAGTGCCAACTGCTTAAAAACTCCAGAATGATACAGACGATATTTTAAATATCTAAACATAAATGGTGATTGGCGGCCTTGGCTTTAATCCTAGCAGGAGCTGGGGCCAGTGAAAATGTTATTATGGTTCTTATTTCCTGGTGGTCAAAATCTGTTTGACCCACATCTTGATTCAGAATAGAAGATTTCTCTCCCAAGCATGAAACTCTGGCTGTTCCTTTGGTATGAAAAAGAACTGCGTTTTCCTTCTGGAGGAACGGTGTTGCAGTATCAGAAGAATCTTTGACTATTTTAATTTTATGTTTTTTTAAAACATTGAAGAACTTGGGAGGTTCTTATTCTTGGGTACTATATTACAAAGTGAGTAGCATTCTATTATTAGTTATGTGCTAATGTAAGGAGAATTAAGTAACTTATATTGGCTGAACAATGAAAATCTCATTTTATGTACTGTGCAAGAAGCACCCTAGCAATATGAGTACTTCTTTGCTATTTAGAAATTTTGCTAGATAGATGTCCCTTGAAAATACTGCCCCCTGAGCTTACTGATGCTCTCAAGATAGTGATGGGAGGATGGTACAGACGGACTCATAATTCAGTACCCCTTCTGACTGGTTAAGTGCACTGTTACAGATTGCTTGCATGGATGTGCTGTGAAGCAACTCTTAATACCCAGGGAGATGAAACAGGGCCCATTAGAGAACAAGGAAATGTGAGGTAATGACTGGGTAATACCTTTGGGTACGAGTGTATAAGGTGTTTGCTCTTGAACCATGCCTGTCAGTGAGTGAAGAGGTAATTTGAGTGTTCCCTTGGACTGATGTTCAAAGAAACCTTTTTGGATTGATAGAGGTAATCAAATATTACATTAATTTATGGCCTGCATGCACTTTTGTAAGGCACTGGCCATCTTACTTATGTTGTGCTACTCCCAAGGCACTCCTGCCCACAGAGTGGCTCACTAGTTTCTCCTCCTGCCCGCATTTTTCTTTACCTCCTGTGGCTGACATCTTTCCAGCCAGCTGTGTCTTTTCTGCAAGGTAATTCTCTTCACTGCTGACTGTGATCCTAGGGGATTCTAGGGCTGTCAACCACACTTCCACCTTCTGCAGTTCTGTCTCCTTTCCTTGCATGTTTTTCTTCCTTTTCTTTTCTCTTACCATCACTGTCTTTTTTTCTCTACTAATCTGGACTTCAATGCACCCAATAAAAAGAAGGCTCAGACCCAGCTAAGAGTTCTAGAAATAGATCATAACAGGTAGAAGAATATCAGAAACCCGGAGATTAAGGTTTTAACTAGTCAAAGAGGGGGAAATTGCCTTTGTGGTTATAAATATCCTTCAAAAGGAAATCTATAAATTTGTTTTGGATGGAGAATAAGATATTGGGCTCTGTAATGTATCAAAAAGCTACACATTTCTTGGTTCTTGAACTTGAATTTGTGCACAGTGGTGACAGTACCTAGCAGTTTACAGATACATTTG
Source organism: Semnornis frantzii (assembly GCA_013399775.1). Lineage (NCBI taxonomy): Eukaryota > Metazoa > Chordata > Aves > Piciformes > Ramphastidae > Semnornis > Semnornis frantzii. The sequence goes on from VWYK01109921.1 coordinate 12,577, forward strand.
ACACATATTTTAGTATGAACTTGTATTTGCCCCGTTATTTTGGCTCTGTTTAACACAGAAATAAGAACCACAGAAACTATCAGAAATAATTGCATATTCCTACAAGCTTGTTGAGCCAGAAGATGTCTTCTGTGCAGTCAGTTTTCTTTTCTCGAGGTTCCCTTCTTTCTGCTACCTTGGCCTATAACCCAGCTGTACGTCCCATCCGTATTCTATATATTGACTTACTGTAGTTTTTCATGTGATAAATCCTGAAATGAGAGATTCAGATACTCTGTTGGTAGCATATGGAAGGCTGTGTTCATTTTGTAGCCCAGAAGCACACTGAAGTCAGAAACTCTCTAGTTTTTCTTTACTTGTGTCTATGTAGTTGTGTAAATATCAATTCAAGCACATGAGCAAGTGCCCTGAAGATAATAAACAACTTTGCCGTATATAGTGGTAGTTTACTTTACACTTTTGTGATCAGCCCAGCAAATAAATTCATTCCAAACACATTTGGTATGTCATGGATGCTAAATGGCTTTTATAATTTGCTTTTAATTTACCCTGCTACTAACTATATTATCTTCCCAATAGAGCTATTTATCAGGGCGGCGATTAAGTGGAGTCTACTTTACATTATGTCTTTTGAAAAATATCTAAATTAGGATGATATAAAACTCCAGCAAATTATGGCTACTTCAGTGGCTTATGTTTGTGCTCCATGGGCAGCAATTTACCCAGTGTTTTTCCAATTCAAGCAAATGGGAGGCAGCTGGGAGGCAGCTGGGAGCTAGCAAGACTCCTCTTACCAAATCATAGATATTTTAAACAGCTGGCAATAAACTGTAATTTAATCTATAAAGTAAAATGTTTATCCAGAAGTACCTTTAGAACATGCTTGAAAGCTGCATCTGAGCTGACATGAAGAAGAGCTTTGTATCTTATTGCCATGGGCTAGGGCCTCAGTTTATATTTAATTTATGCGCTGTTCATCTGAAATGCTGTAACTTTTACTATTAATCAATTTAAATTGAAAGAAGTAGTAGTTCCGAGAATTAAAAACAGACTTCCTTCAGTAATTGAATTCATCAGACCAGCTTCATAAGTAGTAAATGCAGCTGAACTCTGTACGATGAGCATGTTGGTGCAGCTAAACGCATGCACATCATGGACTTCATGAAGTCTGAATTTCACTCATAGTCTTTTTTAGTCTGTTGTTGGTGATGCCTTAAAAAGGGCTGAAAAAAAGAGTTTTCCAGTGCACTGTGAGTTATGATATCTTTAAAAAAATCTGGACACAGCTTTTGCCACTCCAGGTTCTGATTGTTTTAAAAACTTTAAACGCATTCTCTCCAAAACCTAGAGCTGCATTCTTTCTTAAAACGCATGCAGCATTACAAGACTTGCAAGTTACTCTGTTTCTCCTCTTTACTAATTCTTGAAACATATTATTATGTCTCCATTAAACTTGGTGGGATAGAATACTGTTGGTAGAGTTTGGCATTTCATGTAATTCCCGATGAAACAAAGCAACAGGAACAGACTTTTAAGTGGAACTTGCACTCTTTCCTTTCTTGCTGTCTGATGAGAAGTAACTGCTATTACTTATTACCCTCACACACCTGCTCAGTGTGCTGGTTTGAG